>JAUTXX010512894.1:0-11835 GCA_032273605.1 Panulirus laevicauda | reverse complement strand
GTTGGGACTAACAGCTTTAACCTCCGGCAGTGTTGGCTACTTCCTCCTCGCCAGGCGTCGCACTCGCTCATCAATGCTCCAAACTTTAGTCCACGACGTTGCAGTCGTATTGACCACGATGTTGTTGCAGTGGTATTGACCACGATGTTGTTGCAGTGGTATTGACCACGATGTTGTTGCAGTGGTATTGACCAAGATGTTGTTGGTGTTACTGACCACGATGTTGCAACGCATTTTCTTCCACGATGTTGTAAAATTTTTGGGTTCCTATTTTCTTAATGTTGTGTTGGTGATGTTGTCAGCCCTCGTGTATGACGTCACAAAATATCGTTCAAGATGTCATGTACATTCGTTGATGACGTCGCATATTTTCGTTCACGATGTCGAAATATTTTTCCTTTTTCCTTTTTTTTTCGTGCGATGTCGCCAGCTTTCCTCGTTACCATACCGCGAAGTTTTCGCCCATGAAATCTTAAACTTTCACCGATGATTTCTTCGGGCAAAAGTCATTGTCGATGTGCGAACTTGTGCTCATGTTTAGGCAAGTCATAGACCACTGTCAACAGTTTAATAACAGACCACTGACCACAGGTAAGTCATAGACGACTGTCAACAGTTTAATAACAGACCACTGACAACAGGCAAGTCATAGACCACTGTCAACAGTGTAATAACAGACCACTGACCACATGTAAGTCATAGACCACTGTCAACAGTGTAATAACAAACCATTGACAACATGTAAGTCATAGACCACTGTCAACAGTGTAATAACAAACCATTGACAACATGCAAGTCATAGACCACTGTCAACAGTTTAATAACAGACCACTGACAAATCCAGAACCAAAAGAACTCCACCTACGTAAAATGACAACAACAATAACCTTATAAAGACGTTATAACCCACAGACGACCATCAGAGCCTAAGCTAACGAGAACGTATCATCCAGCAGGGAAGTACACAGTCGTGTAGTACCGGGAACTACAACCTTTCATTTTTCCTCACAACCTACGTAGTACTTAGTAGCTTCACCTACGTCATCATCCTCTACGTCACAAAGACCGCCCCCGCATGTAGAAGGGGCGTAACCCTCCGCTACACACTGGCATGCCCCAAGGGGGTCACATGGATCGACCACCCCATAAGACTGGTGACCCTCACTCATAACCAGTTACTGACGACCCAGTTGGCCCGTAACAACCCTGAACCGTTCATTTTCTACCTAGTAACAACCAGGTATCACTCAAAAAAAACAATCGTCAGGCAGGATAAATCTCAAATGATATCTGAGCATTTTGTATAGCAGGCAAAAGCAACGGATTATACGAGTATAGATCCCATAGAATTCACAAGCCCAGTGACACCCCGGTAATACCAGTGATATAGCACAACCCATACTTTGGTATTAATTGATTAATGTGTGTGTGTGTGTGTGTGTGTGTGTGTGTGTGTGTGTGTGTGTGTGTGTGTGTGTGTCTGTCTGTTTGTGTGGATAAGAGAAAAAGTTTTTCCCTCAGAAAAATAACATCATATTCAGTGGCATACATACAGAACGATACTTGCTCTTTACTCGATGAGATTGAGTGTAAACTCCATAAAATCCCTATTTCGTTCTCGGCTTTAGGAGAAAAACCCTAAAGGTGACAGAGGCGTGGGAGTGACGTGGGTGTAGGAGGTGGTAGGGAGGCAGGAGGTACTGGGGGCAGCGGGGTAACAACAGGGTGTGGGAGGAGGAGGCGGCCGCGGATATTAAAGGGAACACATGTTGTTGGTCAAGATGTGGGAGGCTGTGACGGGTCACACATCGGACAGAAGAGCGAGTAAACAAGCATGTGTGTGTGTGTGTGTGTGTGTGTGTGTGTGTGTGTGTGTGTGTGGGACGTTTGTAGGAGGAGTGGAAGTTCGTCTTGCTGCAGGGGATTACCACGCGAATCTTGTTATATTGTGAACTATGATATTCACACATCCGGATACGCCTGCCCAACCCAGGAGGGAAATTGCAACATGGTGAAACGGGAAAGAAGAAAAAAATGACGGTAGGTGTTGGTGATTCTTACTAAAACCTCTAACGTGAGACTGTGCTGCATTAGTCCCTACGGCAACTGAATATTTTCGTGAAACACAAAACGACATATAGACGAGACTTTCTGGGGTGTGACCGACTGTATAGAGAGAGGTAATGGATGTGAGATTATCTCAACTCGACTGCAAACTACAGCATTAGTGTCAACACTTGTATTAGCCACATGTTCTCTGATTCGTCGCCGTTTGTCACATCTCGAGACAAGACGAAGAGAAGTGAATCAGATGTCTTCATTACCGCTCTGAGGTGCCTTTCGTCCCCACCTCCCATTTTCGTCTGGAGTGGTCCTGATTTTGTCCTTCTTTTCATATCGTATTTTGTTTTCATTGATGGAATTTCCCTGTCAAGGACGATGTCCACACTGTGGCCAGACCTTGGATGGAGCGTGAAGCAGGGAGGAAGATGTTTTGAAAAGTAAACACAAGAGTACAATGATGGTTTTAAGGGAGAAGGAAGATATGTTTATCAAAAACAGCAGATGGTTTAGGGAAACACACATCACAACTACTCATTCTATATATATATATATATATATATATATATATATATATATCAAATTCCCGTTGACTGTGTTTATTTGCACTACTTAAAGGCAATCAAACACAAGTGAATTTTGTAGTAGGCAATTACCATAGTTACGGCGTTTCCACATTGAAAAGAAAAAAAATGAGAGATTCCCATAATATAAATATCACCCAAACAGAGATATCTAATGAAAAAAATATATCCATCTGGACAGTAGTGCCTATCAGGCTGAGTATTAAAATCCAGAGGAATCGAAACAGGGAAAACACCTGGCTGCTGCGTGTGACAGCGAACGTTTTAGGTGGTCTATATTTGTCGAGCAATTTTCTGGTGCATTCCGTTTCGATGGGCAATTCTGAGTAACCCTATTCTTTTCAATATGTCCTGGAGGTGAGAGTACTGGGCGGGGAGGGGAGCGGTGCTTACCTCGCTTATTCGCTGATTGGAGGAAAGACGAGTTTTCTTTTTCTAGCGGAAGACGAGTGGATGGTGAGGTGTTGGCCGGGCGCGCGGTGCGCTGCGCGAAGCTACAACGGAGTTCCACAGGTGAATGTCGTCCACATTATATGGGCAGGTGGGGCGTGGGATGACCTTTTGGTGTCACAGACGAGGAGCGCTCGTCCAGTGGAAGACTCATGCGAAGGGCAGCAATTAGTGGCAAGAGACTTACAAGGAAATAATAAGAGGGGGAGGGGGAAATGAGTGTTGACGACACTGATGAATTGATTGGAGTGAGGTAAAATGAGGGACAGTAAGAGCTGGCGTCATACAAAATATTTCTATGTATAAAATATGTGAACAATGTGAGAGAATTTTGAGAAATGTGTTGAGTATGAATGAGGGTAGAGGGCGTCTCTTGTTCCTGCTATCATACTGCACATGACAGCTAGAGAGGAAGTGTGAAAAAATGAGGCCGTTTTACGTCTGTTGCCGCCGCTACCACACCAAGCGAGACATGGCATTAAAGTATGAGCGCGCGCACCACACACACACACACACACACATACACACACACACGAGGTGGGGGTCTCACTGGTATGACACTCACTCCCTCACCGTACGGGACAAATAGGTGATGACACACGTGAACACAATGAGTGTAGCACATGCTTGAAGCTGTATGAACTCCTGGAGAAGGGGTCCTGGGTGATAGCTCCAGACCCCTTCGTGAGAGTATCTTTGGGGGTGCATGATGATAATAATGTTAATGATAATGATAATGATAATGATGATGATAATATTAATGATAATGATAATGATGATGATAATATTAATGATAATGATGATGATAGCATTAATGATAATGATAATGATGATAATGTTAGTGATAATGATGATGATAAACGCAGGCTACAAAAAAGTGAATGAGTAAAGCCAAAGCTTCGTCCAATACAGAGATACATCAACTACATCCCAGACAGAATTTGACAGAGGATTTGAAACTCTTCATCACCATCCTCTCTATAGCGTCTGTGATCCACCAACTGTTATGACCAGTGAGATTACACAGGAGAAATATGAACCTGAATTATCATTTTCTCTCAAAAGAAAACAGTAAGATGATACGTTGCTTTATAGCCACGAAAGAACTAATGAAATTACTCGATCCAAAGTATTTTATAAATCAGGAAGACGTATAAGGGTTCACTATACACAATCGTATAGACAACATTCAGCAATAGTTATGATTTCGTCAAAGAGAAGCGTTAAGATACCAATGATGTGAGGGTCATGGTGACGTTTGGATAGAAATAAACCCTGAAATATGATTTATGCCTCACAGGGAAAGTAGGTTATGGTGAAGGCCAGCAGTAATCAGCTGTTTACCTCAGCGTTGGCTAAATCCTTCCTCGGCTTCACTGGCACATCAACATAAGAGAACCTAAGGTGACCCATGATATGTTTGTGACCACGGCAACCCACTCCAAGCGAACCTCTGAGGTCATATCTTCATACAATGGCGATATCATCCATAGATAAACCTTATCCAAACTTTCATTCCTTTATCTACAAGATGTAGATTAAAGTCCAAGTAATCATGATTGATTATGTCAAATGATGATTGGGAAGAAACTTGACTTTTCTGAACGTATGAAGAAGGTTTGGAGAACTATGGGTGAAAGACAGCCATAGACATAGCCTTATCTTACGTGTATATTTCAATTTCTCACTCCCAGGTATCTTGTTGATGAAGCCTTACCTTACATATACTTCAAGTGACAGTGACCCTGGGATACAATGGAGGCAACAGTGATCCTGGGATACAGTGGAGGCAACAGTGATCCTGGGATACAGTGGAGGCAACAGTGACCCTGGGATACAGTGGAGGCAACACTGACCCTGGGATACAGTGGAGACAACAGTGACCCTGGGATACAGTGGAGGCAACAGTGATCCTGGGATACAGTGGAGACAACAGTGACCCTGGGATACAAGGGAGGCAGGAGGAAGGAAGTGACGCGACAGAGCCGGGGAGAATAAACAGATCATGATAACCAAGAATACATTTATGGAAGACTTGCGCGCGCGCACACACACATCTCTCTCTCTCTCTCTCTCTCTCTCTCTCTCTCTCTCTCTCTCTCTCTCTCTCTCCCAGTCACGCCAATTAAGCTATTTCACGGGTCAGGTGGCGGGGCGTAGTGAGCGGGTCTGTGTGCAGGACAGCAAGAGAAAAACGATCTACGTCACCATGTCCTCGTGACGTTGGCAGCTGTGCGCGAGCGACACACACACACAGCATCGCTCAGACGCACGTAACAGTCTATCATAATGTGAAAGAATTTTTTTTTGTGGGGGGTAGATAATAACACGACTCGCTGAACAATGTCCTCAATTTGGTTGTGATTCTTATTCATCCGGAGCCTTGATATACCTTAAAGGTTTTCTGCGGGAGAGTAAAAGGGGAGGTTATTCATCTGTGGACGTAGCAATGTTCAGTGTTTAATCTTAAAAAAGAGAAAACCAATTCTCACCAGCTGGTTGTTGGATATAAAAAGTATCTTGAGCCCCGGTGGAGTACAGGTTTCTTTCTTTGGTTGTGACAACAACCTCTGTCAAGTTGTAACAACACCTTGTGACTGGGTGAAGCAATGTTCTGTGTCTGGGGTACAGTAGTGTTCTCTTCCTGTACGTAACAACAGTGCTCTGTACTTAGTTGTAACAACAGTACTCTGTTACTGGGTGTAACAGCAGTGCTCTGTAGTATGATGCCTTCCTCTTGGTTGGTTGGTTGGTTGGTTGGTTGATAGGTTGGTTGGTTGGTTAGCTGGTTGGTTGGTTGGTTAGCTGGTTGGTTGGTTGGTTGTTTGGTTGGTTGGTTTATTAGTTGGTTGGTTGGTTGATTAGTTGGTTTATTAGTTGGTTGTTTGGTTGATTGGTTGGTTGGTTGGTTGGTTGGTTGGCTGGCTGGTTGGTTGGTTGGTTGGTTGGTTGGGCTTTAGACGTATCAGCTGCCAGGATCGGTATGGTCGTCACCGTCAAGCCACATCCACCAACAGGGAGATCTTCAACACCTTCTTCAGCAGTTCAAGATAATCCTATAACCACTTCCACTCTCAGAAAACTGGTTTTCAACATGGAAATAAAGTGACGATTGTTGCTGCTCACAGACACAGAATAATGTGGGTCCAACCACGTTGAGGACGGGGCCGCCACAAGCAAACACAAAACATTACTGTAATGTCCAAGTGCAGATCATCATTGTTTCTCTCAACCACTGGAAACTCAAGGGGATAATCCATTTAAGCACAGACGTCTGATCTTAGCAAAAGACATTTCGTTTGATAATGAGCCTCGTCCGTGCTTCAACCAGAATGAATATGTTACTTGTTCTTTGTAAGATTAAGAAATTGATTACTCGACACTTGCTTCTGACTTTCTTCTCATATAGAGACGTTCCCAATGATCATCTGCATAATGTTCTGATGCTTAGTTTACTCTTTATCCGATACTGCTAATCATCGCCAGACTCTGTGTCTCTCCTGTGTGGGTTCTGTCACATATGTATCGCACATAACCTTTGCATGGCAAGTAGGTAAGAAACTATGCCATTCACATGCCCTTGTGGTTAGCTTGCCTGACTCCCACACTTCCCTAAAGCTTAATACCTACGTCTTTTTCTCCCATACAAACATATTCTACTTGATGTCATAACCTGTTCCTCTGAGGTTCATGGCAAGGAACCCTCTCGTAGTGACAGTAATCCCTTATTCTACAACTCGCCTTCCCAAGTCCTAACATCGGATTTTCTCGTTACATGACCGCTCACTATATAATATGCTACTTCGAACTGCTCTGCTTCCTAAGATTTTAAGAAAACAAAGTTCAGCAAAAAGATATAATTGAAGATATACGAGACGCGTTTTTCTACACAACAACACTTCGTCCTTACCCCATCTAACACGACGTCATGAAGGGTTTAGATAAAGTATGATACACGTTTGTCTTTGTCGTAGTTTAATCAGATATTCCCTCTGGCCTCCTCCTCTCCCCTCCCTACAACCTAGATTCTCCCCACTCCACTGTCAGAGGGAGAGACCAGTTCACTGGACAGATGTGAAGGACGGTAACAAATGAAACACACGCAGGAGTTGGCAATATTAATCTGGACATGTGTATTGACCTTAGGTTCTTTCTCAGAAGAGGGAGACTATAAGGTCGAAAGCGTATCAAAGAGGAAATTCCTAACTTGCGCTTGTGTTTCCTGTGCCACCATCCTACCACTTCCCAGGAACACAAGTCAAACTAAATACATTTGATGCAAATGTTGCAGAACTCAGCAAGGATAAACAGACTTGGTGGCATTTGAGTACAGTGAAGAAAGCAAAGCTGTCGAGCCTAAGTTGATCAAATCTAACCAGACTTGGACAAGATTAAGGAAACAAACAGAAACTAGCCACACTCTGGCGAGAAACACATTAGATAAACTTGATAATTGACCAATGATAAACATTTTTATAGACGTAAATAAAGGAAATGATTAATTAGTCTGATTCTTAACCAAAATAGCACTATTACTGAACACAAAATTAACTTCTGCTACTTCCCAGTGCATGAGGACGATGAATTTCTGTACATTGCAGTTCACTTTGTAATTACAAGCCATCCATCTGTTCCCTAACACATGTTAATTATATTATGACATTCTCTTAGCTTAACCTGTTATATGAGAGGAAATACATTAGCTTAAAAGTTATGATTTGCAATTACTACTACACCTGTAATGGTCCCACTGCAATACGCAACGCTCGGTCTTGCTTGCGAGAGAACTATGGCTCTCTCACTCCTCAACATTACTTCAGAAATAGGAAGGACCTGATTGTGTGTGTGTGAGTCCTCGTGTGAGATGAGTACACAGGCACCACACACAGGTACCATACACAGGTACCATACACAGGTACTACACACAGGTACCACACACAGATACCACACACAAGTATCCTCCCTCTTTTATCTCGTTTCGTTGTCTTGCCTCACACATCCTCCGCTGCCTTAATCATCCTGTCTTTGAAGAAGTATCACATGTCCTCCACATCATCCCCTATCCTGGCTCCACTTTCTGTCAATTTTCCACCTCCCTGTTCTTCATGATCCACTATCTTTGTCTATTCGTTCATTCTTTTAATTCTTAACTTCACCACGTCACATTTTTTTATTGTCTCGATTCATGTACCCACACGTCTTTTCTCCCAGCATAGATATATACCAGAAATCAACTATTTACACACGGTTCTCGCCAGCCTCCCACAGCACTCTCAACTCTCTCATCGCTCACTTCCTTATTCATGTCCCGTAGAATTACGGGTTTTTTTTCCTTTTTCGACTTCAGAGTTCTTTTTATTCAGCCATCTAATTGCTCTCTGAACTCTTTTTCATCCAAGTCCTCCCTATTTTTGTTTCTCTACTCACAGAAGCACACACACACACACACACACACACACACACACACACACACAAAGATGTATTTGTACTCACTAATTTTGCAGTCCACCCAGACAGTGGTACAATTTACGCCTCCAGACCATAAAACTCCCTCCCACCTGCATAGTTCAGTTCCAGTACTTCAAACTTTCAACGAACTTAATACTTATGTATATGAAGCTTTATCTAATGTCTTATATAAGTCTAAACAGAGTATATATATCAGCTTATATTATGCTGTCTTGTTTACTGTATACATCACTGAAAATATCAATAGATTTATGAGACAGACGCAATTGTTTCGGATGCTATGTTGACTACCTGGTACTGATTGCATATCATCCAAGACATCCATCTCATCCAGAACAATAATTTCCTTCATTTTTCTGAACACTAAATTGAGACAGAGTTGACTACAATGTGATATGCATTCCTCATTATCTGTGTTAATACTGGACCGCATTCCTCATCATCTGTGTCAATACTGGACCAACATTTGGAACAGTCCAATCCCTGGACATCGTCCTTCTCCTCTTAATAAAATGTTACTGAATACCGTTGCCAGAGGAGAGGCTGTCCCATGTCTTATCTCCTTCAGGTACCTGTGGAGACAATTCATCCGGGTCCTGATGACGTATTCGGATTCACAGTTGCTTTCCTTAATGTATCGAATGATCCCGCGCGTCTGAATATCTTTCAGTACTAGTTTATCTATTTTTGCGCCTGGAAGAAAGATATATATTTATATCTACACGTTTTACCTGCTTATGAGCACGACGTAAAGTCCTTCTGGGAAGGGTGCAGGATTTGTCGGATCTCAGTTCCACACACATCACGCAACTCAACATACGGATTTTACTAAAACACTCTGTTCTCATCTCACGTCTCCATCGATACGTTGACTGATCATTTGGGAAATCAATCATTGCAGGGGCTGCTGCAAGCGGTGCTGCAGTATTACTGATATAAGAGAATACCAGGTACTTAGAATACCAGCTACTTATAATGGAGTGCTTCTCTCATTATGTTGAGATATCTCTAGTGTCCAGATACAAACACTGTAGACAGAGCTGGTCAAAACACCTCATGTGTATACATGTTGAAGGTCCGGGACTTTCCCATTCGTCCGATTACTACGTCTGTCTTCAGCTTTGACTCACCCAGACGACAGACATGTGATAGTAGTCATTATGACTGGAATCGGATACGATAGTTTGTGCACTTTGCTTCGCATATAACGACGAATGGGGTCATTACTTGTTCAGAGACACTTCTATATTATCTTTTTAAAAGCATAAGATATCCCGTCCTGTGCAAAAGATTTGCTGAGGTAATGAAATGGAACGCCATAAACAGAATAGAGAAACACAAATGAGGGAGGAGGCGATGGACGGGAACCAACATAATGAACGAATGAATATGGAAATATCTTACGAGGAAGTCACACGAAATTTTGCGTAAGTGATTTATAATTAGATTTATTTCTTCTGTTTGGGTCTCGCAAGGAGAGCCAATTCGTTGCACCTCCTTATAATCCTAATATCCAATCCCGTCTGAGAACGTCATCCCTCTGGATCCTCCTACAGGGGCATCAAAGCCCTTATGCCATGCTCAGACCAGCCAATCCTTGACCAGAAATATAAGGAACTCCTTCACCACCCTGAACCATACAGACACCTCTCCTTACGTCGCCACAGCTCTGAGCAAAGGCACCAGGATCTGGAGAACAAAGTATATTACAGGATCCGCTGGCTTCGAACCTTGGGACGCGAGCGTTCGCGCCGGAAATCGGATTCCAAGCGATCCTATAAATGGCGTAAAAACGTCAACAAACCTCGGTGGATGACTGTCTCTGGTTATTCTGGTGGCGCATGTTGTCTCGCCCACGCTCGTTAACGTCACTGATCGTACAGGTAAATATACCATTTTGTGACCAAATGAACTATTTTCGTTTTCCCGGGTGGAAGGTGGTAGGGTGTGGCGGAGGGACGAGTTTGGACGATCGCCTGTCACTTAGTGCCGTCTCAATGTACCATATTGTTGTTTTTATCCAGTGTGGCATAACTCGTTGTGTCTAAAAGTGTTACGTCTCTCTGTTCGTAGTGTGGCGTCACTTACTGCTTCGTAGTTTAGCGTCACTCGGTCTTTTTCAATGAGGCTTCACACATTGTTTCATAGTGAGGCTTCGTAGTGTAGTGACACTTGGTGCTTCTTTATGAGGTTTTTCTTTGTGCTTCTCAGACTGGTGTCACTGTGTGGTTCTTAATATGTTGTTACCTGGCGCTTCTTACTGCTTAACGTCACTTGGTGTTTCTTAACGTAACGTAACTCGGTGCTCCATTCACTGTCGATCAGAGAGGCGTCAGTCACCGTTTCCTGGCGTCATGACAGGTAGTGCTTCAAAGAGTTCATTCCTCACGTCTCGCGATAGCGTCACACCGTAATGCTGTTATTCCCTCACGTGACGTCACTCCTCATTTTCCAATCACCAGGCGTTGTTGTTTGACTCGCTGAGATGCCATGGCTCGCTGACGCCACTGTATACGTCACCTATTGGTCGCCTCGCATAAAATCCAAGGTTTTGAATGGAAGGTTCTATACTGGCGTCACTGAGCTTCTGTGGGATGTCGCTCAGGTTGTGTTGTGTGATGTTATTCATGTTCAGAGGAAGATGAAAGGCTTCACGACACGTGGGAGGGTAACGAACACGTCCCTATGATAATAGGAGATTTTTAACACACCTGTAACGAAGTGAGGACAATCACTTACCCCATTGCCCCAGGTGCTGACCTTCACTGAATCGCACTTGATCATGATCGGATACAATTAGCAACCTCTATGTCTAAGCTGAACCTTTTTAAGAGGCTTAATGTTATGTTGATTTGTTCTAATTGTTCTAATGAACACTGCGGCATCTTATATGACTGAACAGTCGAGCGATAATCTATGGGAAGACCTCAGACCGACTTACCACCTGCAGGAGACTAGCACGGAATTATTCGGTTGATAATGATTCATTTATTTTGTTTTATTCTAAACTGTTGTAAATCATGTGACTAGTTTTATGTCCACTATTAAATGGTGAGCAGAGATGGACGAAAATGATATTGTAAATGTACTCAAATAAGGACAATGGGACATTCTTGTATATTTAGATGATCAAACACATCGACCATCTCGCTCTGATTAAGTAACTAAAGTTAGATTTGCTTAATGTCACTCTTGGCAATAAATACAGATCTGAGGGCACAAGATTCACTTTAAATGAGGCAAAAACATTTTTTCTTCAACAGAATTCGTC
>JAUTXX010512883.1:0-11835 GCA_032273605.1 Panulirus laevicauda | reverse complement strand
CCCGGCAACCAGAGGGCAGGTATGAACTGAGTTTCATATACTGCGTTGCCTTGGTGTGCCCCCTCCAACAAAGCAGATGTTATTCTCATTAATCTGGAATCTTAAAAAAACAAGCCTTTTAACCTGTAATTTTCAGTAATTCTTAGTGATGTTTTCAGTAGTTTCAGGACAGAAGTAAGCATCAGTGTTCACTAATGTGGCTGGTGTCTGAAATATTCATGCTTTTGGAATTGGGATGATCAGCATGCATCATACTCCATAGTTAACAAGATGAAAGTATTAAAGTCATACTTTTTCAGAGGCATTTTTGGGTTTGCTTTCTTCTTATTGGCAAATATTGACAAAAGTCTTTTTCAGCCACCTTTTTCACTTTGTGCGACGAAATCCGAGTAATATTTCAGTTTAGATTGAAAGTATCTTTGGAATAACATTAATTTCATTTGGCTGTGATAGTTCCCTGTGAGGAGAATGGAAGACTGTTGGAGCAGGATTTAGCCATTTTTTCTGCAGTAATGAATAAGTTTATAATGGGGAAAGGCCATGAAGATCAGGGAAAATGTGGAGTTCTTGAAGGCAAAAATAGGTAGAGTGCTAGAAATAAACAGAATATATGAAAGCATTGCCTAGCTTTCCACATTAGTCAAGATTTACCTTATTTTGGATGGTATTTGAAAAATATGTGATTGTTATGATTGCAAGGGATATATCATTTTTAGGGACTGTGTGTGTTCATGTAAAAGCAGTTGGATTACATTGCATGAACTTGTTATCAGTGCACATAGTTGACCATATGTAGATGAGAACAATGCTTGAATATTTTAACCATAATTTTGAAAATTAAGGTACATCTCAGCTGATAGGAAGTTAGGAGAGACTATCATACATTCTTTTGATTTCTAGAGAGGTTATACCTATTTTTACATTAATCAAGCAAACATATTCCCTTATCCTCTTAGTTTTCCCTGCTATCAACTTATGTGTTATTGCAGAATAGAAAAAAGAACCAAGTTACATGTATTTTCCACACAGTAAAATGTCATCGCAAAACAAAATTAACGATATTTAAAAGTTAGTTTTGATGTGCTACTGAATTGGAATTTAGCCAGATTCTGGTGAACCCATGGTAAAACGGTTACTTCCTGGATGCATCTGGTAAATTGTAAAATGATCGTATGGCATGTTGTCTCAGTAGGGTAAGTTAGCATGACTCATGCTATCTCAGTAGGCGTATGACATGTTGTCTCAGTAGGGTTAGTTAGCATGACTCATGTTATCTCAGTAGGGTTAGTTAGCATGAAAGTGAGATAAATGATAATTTTGGAGCCCCACCCCCACTTTATAGTTATTTCCATTGAAATATGAATTTTTTTTAACATTTAGTATGAGAAATGACAGGAAATGTTGCAAGCATTTGTCATTACAATATTATGAAAGAAGGGCTACCAGTGTGAGACTAGATCAATGGGAATTTCTCAGAATCCTTTCTCCAAGGTGTCATATTGTTTCACACAAAATGGTAAAATAATTTTTTCTTACAGTGTGTACTATTAGAGATACTTTTTGGTTATTGATTACTTTTTGTTTGTCAGTTTGTTTGTGGATATGTTGAAATCGTAGAAGAAGGGGTTTTGAGCCATCGAGATAAAGTTATAGGATGAAAATGATTATCCATATTGCTCGCAGCATCTTTTATTCTCTAGAATGAATATTTCCATTGCTAAACGGTGGTAGAATGTTTCTTTTAAGGAATATTTACCTGGAGTAATGGTGTTTTAACTTAATTTCTTCTTGTCCCTCAACCCTGCATTTATTCACGTTTACTCTAAACTCTCTCTTTTCATACTCTTCCAAACCCAGACACCAACTGCTGCAGTTTCTGACTCAAATCAGCCACCATTACTGTATCATCATAGAACAGCAACTGACACTTCTCAGGTCCTATTATCCCCATCAGACTGCATGCTCACCACTCTCCAAGACTGTTGTATTTACCTCCCTCACCAACTCATCCATAAACAAATTAAACAACAATGGCATCATCACACACCCCTGCCCCAGACTGACCTTCACTGGGAACCATTCACTTTCCTCTCTTCCTACTTGTACTCATGCCTAACACCCTTGATTAAAATTCTCACTGCTTCTAGCACCTTATCTCCAACACCATTTATTTGTAAGACCTTCCACAAAGCATTTCCATCAATCCTATCCTATTCCTTCTCCAGATCCATAAGTGCCACATTAAAAAACCATCTGTTTTTCTACGTATTTGTCATGCACATTCCTCAAAGCAAACACCTGATCACTCATCCTGTACCACCTCTGAAACCACATTGCTTCCCTCCCCCCACCCCCAACCCATATACATATATGGGTGGGATAGTTGCCAGGTCACATGTATATACACAAGAGGAGTGGTTAAAAGGTTGATTTTGATAGCTTTGATGTTGTCCTATTATGATTGTTGACACATTTGAAAGTGAATAGAGAAAAATGTCAAATCATTTCAAAATGTTAAAGAAGAATTTAACTGATATGTTTGTTGTAGTTAGTAAGTACTTCCTTTTTTTTACGGCTGTAGCTTTTGCGGATTGTTGATGCTGAAATTTGTGCAATATGGGGCTGCTAACCGACCCTGGTATGGAACGGAGCCGACTGCCAGCTCTGCTGGAGAAACACCACCGTCCCATTTGTGTCATTCTCTATGTCCTGGGCATTTTATGGTTTATGGCATTAGCTCACAACTCCTTGAACCATGGTAAGTCAAATTTTCAATTTTGTTTAGTTGATATATATTTTTTTCGTATTGGATGCTAGTATTTTGTCTACCTAGTACAAATGTGTATGTAAATCTTAATAGGATGTACCTTATTTTCATGTATTGTAGTTATGCATGAATTTGATAATAATTTGAGTAGAAGTCTCTTGCTACATTCATGCACACACCTTTCACACATTTTGTATAGTGCTTCCAATAACACTTGCATTTGTATACACTAACCCTTATGCTCCTGTTACATGCATGTTAATGCCCTTCCAGTATCGAGTTCATACTAATGTTTAGATTATTATCCTGTATGGTCATTTGTCTGAATTCAGTGTGTTGTTTCCTCCAATAAGAGTGAAAGAGACCATATAGATTCTATTTGAAAACCTTGGTCTCTATATATTATGTGTTTAGGACCTGGTATTAATGCCTGAAATGTTTGTCAAAGAGTTGCATAAGTTTGTGTTGCGGTAACAGAAGAGAGGCTGTGGCCATTTGTTCTCGCCACAGAAATTAGATGTGGCAAGCATGTGTTAAATGTATGAAGTTGAAAATGTGACTGATCATTGTTTGATCAGTCGTATGACTGTGGGCAAAGAGAGAATAAAACATTTTTATGGTAATGGATGTTGAAAGTTAGTTTATTTTATTGAATTTTTACTTTTTCCAAGGACTGCTAAAGCCATGCAGTTCTTACACCAGGGGATATTTTCTCTTAACTGAAAAAGATGGTAATTTGGTCTTAGACAGGGTAACACTTCTCTTTGACAAATGTTTTTTTCTCTGTGGTGGGTCTTTTCCTTTGGCTATTTTTGCAGAGCTGGTTGATGATTTCATTTACGTTGCCAGGTTGTGCAGTGCTATACTCCCCTTTTTGGTATACTTGATGAGGTAGATATTATTTTCTCACGTTTTGATTCTTGTTGAAAGATGGTAACTCTTACTGAATGGTCATGTCAGCTTGCAAATTTCTTTAGATTTTTTGTGCATTGCTGATTGATCATGAATACTTGAAGGCGTAGAAATTGTTGTTATCTGAAATGTATAAGGAATATTCTGTATGTGTTGTCTTGCTGAAAATCTACAGAATTTAATAGGATACGGATAGATGGAGATAAATAGATATATACAAAGATGTTTAGATGTTACTGTTTGGGAAGGTAGCTGTTTGTTTGGTATACAAGTCAGAGCAGATGATACCGTTTGCTTATTTTTTTTAAGGTAAGTTCATGCTTTATAGAGTACTTTTTTGTTGTATGTTTAATTTTTGGAAGCTTTGGGTAGATCTTCCCTCTGGATTTTTCAGTATATTGGTGGCCTGAGATTAGTTAACTTGGTGATTTGTTATGGTTATGTTTTTATGTTGTGTTGCATTGTTGTGGAGGGACAACAAGTGTGGATCCATGAATGGATGGTTGTGCATGTTGAGTGATATTCTTAGATGTTTGAAAATTTTTCAGCCAGTGTTATTGCAGGGGAGGCAGACACACAGCTGTGAACTATACTGTTGATGCACTATGGGTATTGAGTTGAAAGGAACTTCAGATGAACTTTGGCTGGATACTGTTCGGTGTGGAATCTTATCTGTCATTTTTGTCTAAATACAAAAGATCATGGGATAAGTTGCCTTGGAGTGGAATTTCATTGGATTTTTAGTTGCATACTTTTCAGAACTTTAGTCCTTGTTGTGTGCTGTGTGTGACATAGTTAGATAAGTTGTCACCCCCCCTCTCTCTCTCTCTCCCCAAACAGAATGGTTGTTATGATAAAGTAATTATGTTTTGAAATCATATCTGACAACAGCCTGCCAACACAACTTGCATACTTTCACTTCCTATTGTGGTCTGCCTACATCACTCTGCCTCAATGGCTGCTTGTGTGATGTCATAACACAATGAGTTTCATCAGCCTTTGATGTCATGAATCAGTTTCCTTTTAGATCACACCGATCATTCTTGTAAATCAAGCAATATACCCTTTTGAAATTTTGTATCAAAAGGTTAAAATCCCATCAGATGTGGGTGAATATTCTCATTAATCTTAGAAAACATTATCATATTCAGGGTAATATTCTAAAATCTGAGATACTCATAGATTAGAAATACTCTCATAAACCTGGGATACTCTTGTAAATCCAGGATAATCTCATAAATCCAGATGCCTTTGTACATCTGGGATACTCTTGTACATTCGGGTAATTCTAGTACATCTGGGATGCTCATGTAAATCCCGGATACACTCTTACATCCAGGATACTCTCTTACATACATGATACTCTCTTACATTTGGGATACTCTCATATATCTGCGATACTCTCTCATATACAGGATACTCTCTTGCATCCACGATTCTCTACTCTCCAACATCCGGGATACTTTCCTACATCTGGGATACTCTCCTACATCTGAGATTCTCTTACATCCAGGATACTTCCTTACATCCGGATCTTCTTGTACATCCGGGATACACTTGTGCATCCAGGATACTCTCTTATATCCAAGATACTTTCTTACATCCAGGATACTCTCGTATATCCAAGATACTCTCTTACGTCCGGGATACTCTCATTCACTCGGAATACACTTTTACATCTGGGATACTCTCTTACATCTGCAATATTCTCCTACGTCTGGGATGCTCTCGTACATCAGGGATACTTTCTTACATCTGGGATAATATCTTATATCTGGGAAAATCTCATACACTCAATATACTCTCTTACCTCTGGGAACTCTTGTACTTCTGGGATATTCATGTACAACCAGGATGCTCTTTTATATCTGGGATTCTCTTACATCTGGGATACTCTTGTGCATCCACGATATTTTCGTACATCTGGGATACTCTCCTATATTCAAGTAAGGAAATGATAAGAGAGAGGTATGGTAATAAAAAAGTGTGGTTGACAGAGCTGAAAATGATGTGCTGAAATGCTTAGGACATATAGAGAGAATGAGTAAGGAAAGGTTAACAAAGAGGAGATATGTGTCATAATTGGAGGGAACAAGAAGGGGGAGACCAAATTAGAGATGGAAGGATGTAGTGAAAAAGGTTTTGAGCGATCGGGGCCTGAACATGCAGGAGAGTGAAAGGTGTGCACGGAATAGAGTAATTTGGAAAGATGTGGCATACAAGGGTCAACGTGCTATCAGTGGAATGAACCAGACATGTGAAGTGTCTGGGGTAAAGCATGGAAGTGTTTGTTGGACCTGGTTGTGAATAAGGTACTTTGGTTTTGGTGCTGTGCACAACAGCTAAAGAATAGATGTGAGTGAATATGGCCTTTCTTTCATCAGTTCCTGGCTACCTTGCTGATGCTGGAAATGATGAAGTATGAAAAATACTGCAGTATTGTATACTTACACAATTAGAGTTCAGCATACTTAAACTGAGTAGTTTATTGTATGTATATGTTCACTCTGTATATGTATATCCTCACTAAAATTTTTATAAGACAAGTAAAATTTTCTTAATTTCTCTTTATTTTCAGGTACTTATTTCTCTGAGAATGCTTTGTTGCCAGGACTTGTACAGGGAGATTTCCATGGTGATTCTCAGGCATGGCAGTATCTGGAGGTGAGTTAATGGTATCTTTTAAAGTCTTCTTAGATTGACTTGTACAAGGGAGATTCAGCACAGGAATTGAAGTATCGAAGTTTTTTCTTTCTTTTAATTGTTTATATCCTTCCTTACAGTCCACACAGGTTTTCATTAATACAATCAACCTAAGATACTTTGAGTATCAAGGAACATAGAGCAACACTCAAAATTGTGAAAGTGCATGGTGGAGAAATTGGTCACATTTGTGTCTCATAACTGAAGTGGTGATTTTGCCAGTTATCATTTATTTTGTAGATTATGAAAGTTTGTCTTTATGTGTGAATGTTATTTCAAATATGTGTGTAAAACAGAGATAGACGACAACCATCAGCTTTTAGGCTGCATATGATTTTCTGTTTGTTTTGAGGAATATGGGTTCCAAGTTGTCTCTGTGTGTTAGTCTTGAGTTGCCATCAGTCTCTTCCCAACATATTTGCTTGATTACCTCACTAGAAGTAAATTTTTTACTTTGGTGGCCTCCTGCTTGACTGTTCCTAAATCAGGACCCCTATGATAAGGAACTGCAGTGTGCAAGAAGTACACCTCCTCCCCGACATACGTCTGAGTTCCGTTCTGACTGGCCAGTCAGATCTCGAAATGGATGTAAGTTGGACGCATGTCAGCATGACATGGAAAATTTGTATACCTGTACAGCATTCTTTTATTCTACTCAGTTTCTGTCATGTTTATCTGTCATGATTATCTCGTTTTTTATTAATGAGTTTTATTATATGATTCTGTAATTTCTTTTTACCTTTTATTTAAGATTCATTAGTTCATATTTCAGTTTTATTTTTTATTCATATTTTTTCCGGTCATATTTACGGATGGTTGTAAGTCACAGAGGTTATAAGTAAGGATCAGGTGTAATAAAGATAATATTATACAACAGAAAATCACCTTTTAACTCCAAAGAATGGGAAAAGTTTTCCTGAGCTACCTCTGTTTTGTGTAGATGCTCCCAAGCGTTGAGTGGAGCTACATAACACAGTGATTTTACTGGTTATAACGGAGTATTGTTATGTTTTACGGCCTTAAGTGCTGTGGAGCCTGGAGACTAGGGCTACCAGTTTCTCTTTACTCATTATGCAGTACATTCTCAGGCAGGGTATCTACCATATCATTGAATAACTGGTCATGTAGAGCTCTCCTGTCTTGAGGCAATTAAATTGAATGCTATGATAGAGAGACGTTGTGGTTGATTGCTAGTTAACCACCTTCCTTAACCCTTTCCCTATTTCACTGCAGCTGTCCTAAAATCCACTGTATACTCTCTCTGCTGGATGTTTTCATATGTTTTAAGAAATACATAATTTGTTTTGTTATTAGGACAGCAGGGAGCTTATTTCTTTTTCATAAATTGATGTGCAACTCAACATGGTGAATAATAACAGTTCTTATGTGTGTTGATCATTCTGTACGTTATATTGCACTGTTATCAGGAGCATGAGGTATGCCAGATGTATAGTCAGGTATACATAATTAGAAATGTGGTATTTTCTTTAGTGTTTTTGCCTCAGACAGGTATAATTATTAAAGGATACTGCATCTCTAATATCTATTATTTTGTAAGTTTTGCAGCTTCACAGTTTTTACATAAGAGGAAGCAGATCTTGCGCAGGCCTACTTGACGTTTTCACTGAGACTGATCAGTTTTAGGGGAAAAATTTACACTGAAATGTGTGGTAACAATGGGGAGTATGCTACCGTAGATATTAATAGCTGTATATTTTGCATCAAGGCAAAGGCAGGCGATTCAAGAATTATGATTACATACGCCTCAGCTGTAGAGAGCTTAATAAAAGATACCACGACATGTACGCACCATTCACAGTGAATAGGCTAAGGGCAATTCATTGATATGAACAGTTCTTATGACGTATGTGGACCTAATTTTTCTGCCTATGTTTGAAGGATCCCATGCTTTTTTAGTGACTAGAAGCATGTATAGATGTCATATGTTACCTCTAACTGACTAGCATGTGAAAATATCAACATGGCTCAGTTATACAGGGATAATGGAAGTGGAAAGATGTGCATTACTCCCACCAGGGCCTCTGCCTTACTATGCAGTGTAAGTAAACAGATAAGGTTATATGCGGTTCAAAAACAAAAACAACTATCTATCACTTTCAAGAGTGGGAGGATCACATGCAGGGTCTTTGGGCACCTACTTGGATTGAATGGGAGTGGCACACAGAGATTTAAAGGGATTAGTTGTGTGCCAAGGTGTAAATGCCTCTGTTGTTTTTGTTCAAATGGCCTATAGTACAGTGCTTCAAATATTGATAAAAATCCACCATCTCTGGGTGACAACTGTTTAGAAATTCACTGTCCCGAGAGGGTTAAGATATTAACTTACCTTGCTGCACATAACAGACCAACCAGCTCTTTTAGGGTAGATGTGTTTATCCCTTGGGCTAATTTGCTCATTTGTTCTGAAGTTTGCATGTGTAGTGATAAAGTTTGGAATTTGGTTTGTTTGTTCTTGTGTTTACAGGATGAAGAAAAGCTATGCACATCATTTCTACCATGATCATAGATCAGTCATTTTGGTTAAGAAAGTGTTAAGATTGTTGGTTGAATTTCAGAACAGATAGAATCTACTGTGTTTGCAAAACATTGTATGGCCCCCATATATTTTCAGAGGCAATACACAGTGAAGGTTCATTGTGGATAAAAGCATGTGATGCTCTCAGGGTGAAATGATTGTACATCTAGTTGCAGATACTAGTGTGTCTTACAGTGGGAGCACCAGCAATCCATCTTAGTGTGGTTTAGGCTGTCTTGAGGGAAAGACATTCTTTTTAAACTCTTCCTTGCTTCCACCTCATTTTGGGAATTTCACTTCTGGGTGCTGTATTTCTTCTTGTGTTTCAAAATAGTTGGCTCTTACGTTTCTGAGGAGGAGAAAACCCGAATTCTTACCTGGAAGCAAGTAAATGTGGGTACATGTGGAATTTCTAGGAGCACTGGCAGGATCAGGCATGTGCTTTCTGCAGTACCTTATCATTCTGGAAATCAAGACCCTATGGACCCAAAACATGGAATCTAGAATACTTCAGGAACCCAACCAGTTCCATGCCCAGACATTGGCAGGTGGTAATCAAGGCCAAAGGAGAGATGACAAAATACTAAAAAGTGAATGTGACATCGTCCTTGAAAATTATGTGAAGGCGGAGGTTTTTTGTAGACATTGTAATGTCCTCAATTTTTTTTAGTTTCTCGTTTTAATGAGTTGGATTTTAAAAACTGTGGGAAAGGTTTGAAGTGACCCAGCTGTTATTGGGACCATAATGCTTCAGGCAGTGTGATGGGGAAACCACATATAGGTTTTACTTCATAGCTGTTGAAAAGTTGATTTTATGTTGAGGGGTATAATTTTAAGATTTTCTGAGCATTTCCATAAAAGCAAATTAGTTTGAATTTTAGACAAGCTTATAATAAAGTAGTATGTGCAATATGCATGGAATATGGTAGGAACAGAAAATAGGAAACTTTGCATAAAGGGCTTAAATTAAGAAAGAGTTGCAGTTTATAGTGAAAGTGGACATCTTTTAACAAGGGAAAAATTTTAGAGGTAATAAACCGCTAGGGAACTAGAATTCATTTTGATGAAATTTATGCTCTTCTGTTCTCTCTGTCTTAATAATATCCTTTATAGGTAGCTTTCTTGGTACATGAATTTGATGTAACTAATAGAAGTAAGTGTAATCTGAGGTTCAAAAATGTAAAGAGGATAGAAATGAATGATCTATTCTGCTTTAGCCTTGTCTTCCAGTATCAATTAGTGGCACATAACAAATCTGTCATAAGAACAAATCCAGTGGTCCTCAGCAACTCAAATTCTTGAGGTGGCCTCACTTTAAGTGAGACAAGAGGTCATGTTCTGATGTATTATTTGTTACAAATAAGATAGTTTCCTCATAGATATAAACCAGAGATTCTGCAGGAGGTGAAGTGCTTATGAAGGAAATATATGAATTTTTGTATTTTGCATTTTTTTCATCGGGTACCATGATATTTCCTTAGCTAATTTGTTTGAAGAACACACACTTGAATATTATTGAGATTTCATCTCTGTAACTTACACTAGTTTTTCTTTCTTATGACTCTCTTCCATTGAATTGATTTCCTGTTCTTATACAGTGCATCATATCATTTAATTTGATGTGCATCTCCAAGCTACTGCCACAAATTTGTTTCATTCAGAAATTTATTAAAGAATTAATTAATTTGTTGGCTGTTGAATGGGTGAAACATTTACGTAGTGCTTGCATGAAGATTAGAATTTATGTAGATAACAAGGGTCCCTTGAACAATAGCTTACACAGGAAGCTGGTACCTGTGGTAATATGAAAAAATGTAGAAAAATGTAAACAATTTTTAGAGCATTTCTGTGGCGTCATTGGAGCCTCACCATGAAAGAGAGTTATATATGTATGTATATATATGTATAATCCGCTAATTTCTGCCATGTTAGAGCATCCATGGATATGTGAAGCTTGTTAATTGATAAGCATATCACTGTTAAGAAATTGTTTTCAATAATTACTCATGCAATTCTGTCTTTCAGAGTTTGAGAGAGGAAGCTGAGAAGCATCCATCTAATATGCCGTACTCTTGGATAGCTGGCCAGTTCACTCAGCTGGGTCTGGACACATTCACTCATAATTTTACCCTGCATTATCCCATGGGAAAAGAGAAGGTAAAGTGGAGCTTTTACTTTATCCTTTGACCAAACATTTGATTTGTGAAACTTTCTATTTTTGACAGAAAGTCAGCATTCTACATAATTTCTTATTTGTTAGCATGTGTATTTTGGCTTGTATGATATACATGATTATGTATAACACAAGCACTGCTTCCAAATTTAGATTAACCAGTACCCAATGTGGTATTTCATTTCTTAACAGGTTGGTTCATTCAGGTCTTTTCCAAACATCAGTGTTGTCTTTTTACCTTATCATTTGCCATGACTCTCTCACCCTGCATGTTATCTCATCTTAAATACATGACATCTGTCTCCCTCTCATTTAACATTTCCCAAAGTCCTTCAGGATACTCATTCCATCTCTTTTTCACATCTTTGTTCGTTATCTTTCTTATCCATCACCTGTCTTTCCTTTCATGTTTTCACATTGTTCACCTCTGTCTTAAACATTTCCTTATTCCTTCTGAAGTTCATCAATTCATATTCTTCCCATCTATCATCTGCCTTTTTTTAAGCTCATGTACTGTTTTCTTAAGTTCTTGCCACTTTTCTTATACTTCTCTTAGTCTTTTGCATTCTTCACTGCAGATATAATCCATTATACTCCCGTTTTCTCTTTCATTAGCAAATTAGTGAGCTCCTTTTGCTTCTCACTACCTTTTCTTAAGTCCACATCTCTATGATAGAGTTGATAGAGATGCTCTGTGGAAGGTATTAAGAATATATGGTGTGGGAGGCAAGTTGTTAGAAGCAG
>JAUTXX010512871.1:0-11836 GCA_032273605.1 Panulirus laevicauda | reverse complement strand
TACCCTTTCATTACTTACTCGATCAAACCCCCTCACACCACATACTGTCCTCAAACATTTCACTTCCAACACCTCCACCCTCCTCCGCACAACCCTATCTATAGCCCATGACTCGCAACCATATAACATTGTGGGAACCACTATTCCTTCAAACATACCCATTTTTGCTCTCCGAGATAATGTTCTTGCCTTCCCCACATTCTTCAACACTCCCAGAACCTTCGCTCCCTCTCCCACCCTGTGACTCACTTCCGCTTCCATGGTTCCATCCGCTGCTAAGTCCACCCCAAGATATCTAAAACACTTCACTTCCTCCAGTTTTTCTCCATTCAAACTTACCTCCTAATTAACTTAACCCTCAACCTTATTCATACTTTACATTTCCTCTCAGCCTTTCGATGGTCTAGTTATCAATGGTAGCTCCCCTGGCAGATATGTCGTCTGAAAATCGACGGATGTGCTTCTCTCATCAAGCTACTGACCCTCAGTTGACTGTGGGCAGGTGAACAAGCATGACACATACTCATCATAGATTTACTTCGTATAATGAAGAATCAAATTCAGGTATCGAGTCTGAGGAACACCTTAACATTTCTGTGTCAATGATATGAACTGAATTCTGTGGTGGTGGAAGTTGCCATGGTTACAATAGAAGTAGTTCAAAGGATATGTGAAGCCCCAGAAGAGGTCTTACCTGACGGTGCGGAGCTGTGAAGGTGAGGAAACCCAGGAGTGTACAGCTGAAGGTGAAGAGATGCAGGGGGTGTGTGGAGGTGTGAAGGTGAGGAGATCCGGGAGTGCAGAGCTGAAGGTGAAGGAATGCGGGGGGTATGTGGAGGTGTGAAGGTATAGAGGCTTGGGATATAGAGCTGTGAGGGTGTGAAGGTCCGGGGACATGGAACTCTGAGAATGTAGAGGTGCAGGGACGTAACTGCCTATTCATAATTAACTATTTATACGGTACGAGGAGAAAGTTTTCACTCGCGGAGCCCCATTTTTTTTTTCTTTCTACCATTTTCTGTCAAATAACTATTCATACTTTTGCTTGCCATCAAGATTCATAATCTTCTCATCTAAATTATTCCAATCATCTTATACGACAAAAATACTACTTTACATATTTTCCAACAATATCCTTACTTAGTTTCACACTATGGCTTCTGGCTGTGGTACGGTGTCAGACGCTTTCTGGCTGGTCAGACACACCATCTCTATAGTCTACCAGAGTGATCACTCTGCCATCGAATTGTAACAGAGTTTCGTTACATTTGACCTTATCCTGAGTCAATGCTGTCTCTCACTAAGGTACTCTCTCCTCCTTCACGAGTGATCATCCATTTACTTTCCGATTATCTTTCCAGAGTCTTGCAGACCCCACTCGTCAGCAAGACCGATCTGTGGTTCAGAACAACTTCCCAGTCTCCTTCCTTGATGATGGGTACGTCACTTGCCCTCCCGCTCCCTTAGTTCTATATCATCATCCTTCAGTGATACTCTAAACATTTCGTTTGGCACATATCGAGAAATTTTATCAAGAACATTAGCCTTTTTGGGTTAAGGCCTTTTTAATTTTCTGATTATGTCTTTTCTTGTTATTTCGATGCTTTGCAGACCTTCCCATTCCATCTCACTGGTGTTGGGTCTATAGCGTCTTCCATTATGTCATCACTTTTGAGCTTGTCATTCAGTTCCTTGCATATCTTTACATCTTCCTATACAAGCTCCTCCCTCTGAATCCCTCAGCCCGATTAGCTAATTACTAATCGAACGTTTACTCTTGAAATTAGGGAAAACTTTTAGATTGTTTCTTGCCTAGTCCACTCTATCCTTCTCAGAGCTTCTCTGTTCGTCCCTTCGTATCCTGCTGTACTAATTTCTTGATCCCTTCTGGCTGTGAGGGTTTGGATCTGCGAGGGTCATGGAGCTGTGAGACTGTCGGACTGTGAGGATGTGGAGGTGGGATGTGGAATTCAGAGGATATTGAGGTGTGGAGCTATGATAGTGTGGAAGTACGTTTGTGGAGTTGTGAGGGTCTGCAGGTGCAGGGATGTGGCGCTGTTAGAGCGTGGATGTGCGGGGTACGGAGATGTTAGGGTGATTCAGCTTCTTAATCATCCTCCAGTGCGGTATAGTGTCAGATACTTTCTAGCACACAATCTAACCAATTTTCCCCTTTGTCGTAAACAGAGCTCACTCTCTTGTAGAAATGGAATAAGTTCATTATACATGACCTCCTTTGCCCAATACCATAATGTCTCTTAAATCGGTAATTTTTCCTCTTTAGGAAGTCATCAACTTTTCAACTAATAATTTTCCCCAGTGCCTTACAGACTACACTCGAAGTCTTGGAGATCGGTATGACAGCAATTTTCCACTCCGTTGGCACTCAGCCTTTCTCCAGCACCATCTTGAACACTATTTCAATGGGTCTGTCGAAAGTAAGTGTACACATCTTCAGTACGTATGGTGGTGACATTACATCAGGACCTTGAGCATTGTATGGGTCAAGACACTTTAGTTTTCAGTCAATGTTTTCAAGACACTTTAGTTTTCAGTCAATGTTTTTCCAGATATCTCAGCGCTTCTTATAACCTCCCCGACCCCCATCCTATCTCACTGGTAATGGGGCTATGGTGTCTTCCACTGAAAACACTTTTGAACTTACCATTCAGTTCCTCACATAACCTTAGGTAATCCACTACAACTCTTCACTCTGAATCACTTGGCTTGATTAGCTTCTCTTTACCTGACAATTTACTCATGATGAATATATGGTAAATTTTTTGGTTATTCCCCTGTCTTATTCACAATATCATTTTCAAACCTTCTTTGTTCCACCTTTCAAATTCTGCTGTACTCGTTCCTTGTAGTGCTGTAAAGGTGTGGAAGTGGGGGTATTTGGAGGTGGGGGTGTGGAGGTGTGAGGGTTTCGAGGTGTCAGAGTGTGAAGATATGAAGGCGTGGGGGTGCAGAGTGTTGACCTGTGAGGGATGTGGAGCTCTGAGTTTGTGATGTAGGTGTGCTCAGCGCAATCTATGAAGGTGTGAAGACGCAGGGGTACTGTGGCGTGAGCTGTAAGGGTGCGGAGGTGCTAAGATGTACAGTTGTGAGGATGCAGAGTTATGGGGGATGTGGAGCAGTAAGGATGTGGAGGTGTGAGGGTGTAGTGCTGTGAGAGTGTGGAGATGTGAGGGTGTAGTGCTGAGGGTGTGAGGTGTGGGGAGCGGGATGTGGAGGGAATAGACAGATGACAGACCTAATGATTCATGACGAGTCTGTCTCTTCAAAAAGGACTGTTTACTGGTTAAAGATATCTTTCAAGTATTTGTTTAGCTTTGATTTGAAAGTGTTGATAGTCTCTGCATCTACTACATCTGTTGGTTGTTCATAACAGTGCTCTACAACTCTACATCTGAAAAGAAAATTACCCACATTGTGATTACATCTTCTTCCTTTCAATTTCGGACTGTTATATCGTCACTAAATCTCCATTTAACGTGAGAAAGATTCCGTACATTATGTTGTCGAAATTACTTGCTATTCTAGACACATTCTCGTTAGATATCCTCGAAGTCTGTGCCTTTTTTTTTTTTAAAGAAAATGAATTTAGGTCTCTGAGTCATTTTCTTGAGGCTTTATATCTGAGTGTTATAATTAGTTTTGTTGCTCTTCTTTGAATTTTCTCTATCTTTTCTTCATCTTTAATCAACTCTGACTAAGGTGTTATGGACCACGAGTATTGTGTCCTTTATTCATATAAGTAGCCATGTGACCCAGCATCCTGTTGGTTCCTTATGTGCAGGTGGGCATTATTTTCGGCATTACAAGTCATTACGGATAATCACTGTAAGGTCTTTTGATGAGCTGTTTATACTGATGGTTGGTTGGTTTGTAAGAGCTTAACACGACTGTCAACTGCCAGGGTTTTTAAGGCCGTTAACGTCAAGCTGCAACATCCAGCGACTAAAACATCTCTAACACCTTCTTCAGGATTTAAGGATAATTCAAAGACCACGTACACTCGCACGGTGCGTGTGGTCCGCAGGTACGTGAGGATATAGAGGTGCGGGAATGCGGAAGTGTGAGGTGTGAGAGTTTTAAGCTCTAGGGATATGAGAGTTTTGAGGCGCATGGGTACGAGGGTTACGAAGTGTGAGGGTGTCGAGCTGTGAGGGCGTGGAGTCGTTTGGGGTGGGGTGGGGAAGAGTAATATAGAGGTGTGGATATACAGTGGTGTGGAAGTGAGGATGTGATAATACTGAGGTATGAGGTTTGGGAGGTGAGGGATGTGGAGGTGTGAGGGTATGGAGGCGTCTGAGTGTGGAGGTTCGCTGGTGTGGAGCTGTGAGAGGCAGCTGTATGGATGGCGTTTCGTCTTTCTATCTATAAATCTATATTCTATGACCCCTTGTACTTCCTGGGAACTCCCAGGTGGAGGGGAGAAGGGGGAGGCTTTCGCCACTGTGGAAGAGCCTGGAGGCTGGCGCTGTCCAGACGCCTACCTCCCTTGCGTGCTCCAGCCTCTCACACCATCCTGGACCCTCTCTCCAACATTTTTCCTTCCTTCCATTTCCAGGAAGCCGGCTGCCTTACCCTCACTCTCTCTCTCTCCTTGTCCCCTCGCTCCTATATATTTACTTTAACATGTCATACATCCTCCCCTGTGACCAGACCACTTCAAGGTACATCTCCAGCCACTCTCCGACACCGTACCCTGTGTCTTTTCCCCTCTCTGACATCCCATATCTTCTGCAACCTCACCGTTCCTTACACCATCCCATCTGCTGACACCGCAAGAAACCCTCACATAGCTCATCTCAGGAACCTGAATCCAAGAACTCAGGCATCGGATGACCTTGGACAGCTTTCCCCTTTACCTCTCCTGAGTAATACACAACTTTATGCTTAGATTCTCTGAATTCTTCCAACAGTTCGTTATCCAACCTAACATTTCAGCTTCCTGTTTTTACTCGTTCAGTGTAAAATCTACCACTTCACTCTTTCATAGAAATCAGGATATTTTTTTTTTCTCGTCGGCGATTACGTTCAATTTCCTTCTTTTACACACCGTGAAAAACTATTTTGCCGTTTTCTGTAGCTTCTCGTTACTCCTTGCTAGTACCAGCGATTCATTTGCAGATAAGCCAGTCACCACCACCTGACTCAAGCCTGTTCCAGCGAGGCATCACCAGAAAATAGACGAAGAGAGCCACATATACTGACATTCGCATATATATACACACACACGCACATACACGTACATATACACATATATACATACAAATACCTACACGTACATACATTTACATATATATGCGTGTACACATTCATACTTGTTCGCCTTCATATATTCCTAGCGCCACCCTGCCCAGCGGGAAACAGCAACGCCACCTCCTGCGTCAGTGAGGTAGCGCAAGGAAACAGACTAAGAAAGGCCACATCCGCTCGCATCCATACACGAGCTGTCATGTGTAATGCACCGAAACCACAGCTCCCTATCCATAGCCAGGCCCAACAGACCTTTCCAGGGTTTAACCCGGACATTCGACTTTCCTTTTTAAGCCAACGTATCATCAGACAGCCCTGACTAACTCTTATCATGTCACATCCCTCACCTAACCTACCATCCACCTTTACACAAACTTAAATATTTTTTGTAGAATGAAAGACGTAGTCTGAAACAGTTAGAATGAGGTATGGGGTTTTGGTGGTGTGGAAGTATAGTGATGTAGGAGTGTGGAAGTGTGGAAGTATAGTGGTGTAGGAGTGTAGGAGGTGTGGGAGTATAGTGGTGTCGGAGTGTAGGAGGTGTGGGAGTATAGTGGTGTCGGAGTGTAGGAGGTGTGGGAGTATAGTGGTGTAGGAGTGTAGGAGGTGTGGGAGTATAGTGGTGTCAGAGTGTAGGAGGTGTGGGAGTATAGTGGTGTAGGAGTGTAGGAGGTGTTGGAGTGTGGAGGCATGGAAAGGCCCAGCAGGGTACACGTGATGGAAGGGAGGGTTGTGTTACAAGACTGTTACACGGGGAATGAGGACAGTAATCATTCTGGAGGACACAGAGTTAATGGAGTTGACAGCTTTAGTAGAGGGGACGAGGGCGTTGATGGTGGTGGAGGAGGAGGGGGATGGGTGGCACCAGGTGTGGACGGGAGGCCCAGTATCGCATTACTACGACCATCCGCAAAAAATTCTCCTCCCCACTTGCCGAGTTTCCCTTTTTCTTTTTTCAATAGGGTGGTTACAAGAAAGGGAGGAGAGGTTGGGACAGAGGAAGGGATAGTTTGAAATGGAGAAGACTGAAGTGTGTACTGTTGGATGGTTCAAGTTTGACAATGCATGTGGGGGATTACCTGAAAGCGTATTTTTAGTGCTGTATTTTTAGTGCTGTATCTAATTACCCTAGGCAGACTGAGGGGTGTGTATGCATTTATGTCGTATCTCTTGTTTTTCTGAGGATGTTGCGCTACGCGAAGCTAAACATTGTTCATTGCGTATATCGACAGATGTCTGGAGCCTTTCTGAGTGTTTTGAGTCTTCGAGGGAACCAAGGGTACTCCTTGTTTAAGATGTCAACGTCTAGGCTTAAGTCTGCAGGTTGTTTGAAGACTCCGCCGTATGAATCGACTGGTTTAATCTTTGATCGTTGGTGCTTTTCTCTGATGTTGTCAGTGTAGGGGTATTTATCATTTGTGGTGAATCATAAGGCCTTATTTTGTAACTTCTATAACTTAAGCATGCGTGGTTTGGAGAGAGGAACGTTGGTAATGGTGAGGAGATTAGGACAAGTATTATTATGACCTGACCAGGTGTAATTTTTGGGTTCTCTGGAAGGTACCAGGATTCGTACAGACTGGTCAGGGCTATTTTTCCCTATACGGAATCCTTGTTGATAATCATCAGGCCTGCTGATGTCAATGTGTAACTCAGGATTGTGCAGGTACTCTGTGCTGTCATGTTACCTTCTGTGGTTTTATAGTTAGGTTTCATTCTTCCCAACTCTGCTAAAAGTAAATTTGTTTTTGTTTACCTTTATCATCCAGTTCTTTTCGAATATGTTCAGTACTGAAGAGGTATGTTTTGAGTATGAGTTGCTCAAGACTTCTTATTTCAATGGCGTCGTCAGCATAGAATACGTCTGTGCTCAAGGCACTAACTGGTGGGGAATGTTATGTGAGTAAGTTGTGAATAATGTTGTGACAGAAGGCTGCCCTGTGGGACCCTGCTTAACAGAGGGACTTTGGGTGGCGCTGCACAGTTGATTTCTGCTGTGCGTTGATTTAGGAAGTTACACCGTAGTCTTACTGTGATTTCAGGCATACCTTGTATTGTAGACCGATTGTCCACACTTTGTCCAGGCTTTGCTCCTGTCTTTATATAACTGTATAACCTATACCCTGTCCTCTGGGTATAGCGACTTTTTTTCCTGTCGCAATCGCTACTGCTGAGGTGGTGGTTTTGCCCCTCCGGAAGCTGTACTGATTAAAGTCAAAATTTCTTAAAAGAAATTTGATAGGATTTCTAGTAGTTCTTTCGGTCTTTTTCTAGCATTCCTGGTTTTGGATGATTATTTCTCTAGCCTCCTCAGACCTTCGTGGAAAGAATCCTTATGGAGGTAGCACGCTGCGTTGCCTCTCATCTACATCTACTTTTTTCCCGAGGCTGAGTTCTTGGTGTTCTGGATAATTATTCAAAGATCCAGAGAGTCAGCTGCTGTTGAGGGGCAGTTATTAGGAGCCATTCGGGCTGAGTCTGTGGTATGGTGTAGGTTGTTTCTATATCTGGTCCGAGTTAGCCAATCAACTATCTCTTTTTTTTCATGACTTTGGTTACAATTTCTGTTTCCTTCATCCCTAATCTTCTGTTGTGTTCACGAATTCTGTTGCCCTACTTTCATCATTATCAGTTTGGTCCCTCGTCTAACCCGACACCTCCCAGCTCTCCGTCCCCTTCAGAGTCCTCTTCAACTCACCTCTTGGGGGGTACAAATAACCTGAGCACCCCTCCTGCCTGGCCTTACCTCCCCTCCACCTGGTCTTCCCCTCACCTATCTGGGTCGGAAGACAGCAGCTGAAGACACTACATGAAAAGAGCCGTAACCAACGGCAACATCGGCCAGTCAGGTCGTAAGCCGTGGTCACATGTATCACCAGTCAGGTTCTAATGGAGCCTCCAGCCGCTGCCCTAACGATCTTAGAATGTATCTCCAGGTAATATCCTCTTACGTCTCTCCTACTGCAACCCTGAGAATTGCGAGCACGTGATCCTCACACTGAGTTCTGATATTGCTCCTGCTTGCTCAAGTTTCTCGGCACATCCTGTACACTAGTAGGTCACCTTCAGTTCCCCAGTACATCCTGTACACTAGTAGGTCACCTTCAGTTCCCCAGTACATCCTGTACACTAGTAGGTCACCTTCAGTTCCCCTGTACATCTTGTACACTAGCAATCACCTTCAGTCCCTCAATACATTCTGCACATTTGCAGGTCATCTTCAGTTCTTCAGTACATCTTGTACACTAGCAGATCACCTTCAGTACATCTTGTACGCTAACATGTCACCTTCAGTTTCCCAGTGTTTCGAGTACACTAGCAGGTCACCTTCAGTTCGTCAGTATTTCCAGTACGCTAGCAGTCATCTTCAGTTCCTCAATACATCCCGTACACTAGCAAGTCACCTTCAGTTCCACATCACATCCTGTGCATCAGCTGGTCACCTAATTTCGCTGATTCAGAACAATTTACACAGAGCCATGGAGTGGGAATGGAAGGGCGTTTACAGATGCCAATGGGTGTGCTCTGCTGTTGTAAAGTCTACCCATCCCGAGCCTGACCACCCTAGTGAGTAATAGTGATAATCACCCTTGATATATGAGGATTTAGTAGTCTTCTAACCCTCACTCCACTGGCAACATTGCTAGCATGTCTCACCGCACGTATAGCCGATGGCAACACTGTAACTGCCGAATTCAACATTTCCCTGTAACTTTAAGCTTAACATTTTGCGGTCGTTAGTTCCATTCTCACCTCTACTTTGACAAGCATACATTCGTTAGTTCCGCTTTAACCTCTAGCTAACTAGGAATACAGAGGAATTCAAGCAGCAACAGATCAATGGGTCTCCGGAGGTGTTTGTGATAGTGGAAGATACGAAAATTACAGATTAGTGTGGTAAGAAGAGAAATACGTACATATTGGAAATAGAAAAATATAAACTTTTCATGTAGTTAAAGAGGCAAAAATAATGTCAGTCGTGGAGCTGACGCGAATTATTTATCTCGTCTATTCTCAAACGTATCTATGGTACTACGGTCAACCACTCTAATGGGTAAATCACTCCATATGTTAACAATCCTGTTGAAGATAAAGCATTCCGCCTCATTCGAGGAACACAAACGTTTCTGACGAGTTTGTGACCATTAATACAAGTGAAATCACTCGAATTTATCCCAATGTAAGGCGTTCGACTGAAATGATCGAAGCCTTTGATAATACTGAATGCCTCTATCAGATCACCCCTCAACCTTCTCTTTTCTAAACTAAATGGATTTGAAGTGTATGGTCGGCTGTTATCTCTTTTTTTTTTTTCTCAGACTGGGAATCATGTTGGCAGCTCGCGTCTCTGTACTCTCTCCATTCTGTCTATGTTTTTCCTCAACGACTTCGTCCAAAACAATGTTGAGAGATTCGTTTACGAAGTGGTGGTCCTCTAGTTACAGTCTTATCCCGGGTGATCGTTACCATAAGTTTACCAACTACAGACGCTAAGCTGGACGATAATTTCCGGGCAGTGATATACGATCTTTTTTTCAAAACGGGTGTTACATTAGGCAGCTTCCATTCTTCTAGAACTTTCCCCGTAGCAAGTGACTTATTGAAGAGAGTAGTCTAGGCTTTAACTATCTCATTTTTTGCCTCGTTCATTGTCCTCGAACAAAACTTATCTGGGCCTGTTGTTTTATTCATTTTCATTTTATGTAGTGCTGATACTATAACTTCAGCTTCTATATCCGTGTGTCGCAAAATCTTTTCCTCTCTTAACGTAGGGAGTGGATTTGGGACATGAGTTGTATCTTCAATTGTAAATACAGATGCGAAAACTTATTTAGAATCTTTGCCATGTCTCTTTAAACGTAAACCAAATCACCATTTTCAGTTATGAATGGACCAACTGACTGGGTAATGACTCTCTTACTTCTAACATACCCATAATTAATTCTCCTTTGAGTTTCTGATGCTATTTTCATCAATATATGCTTCATAATGACGTTGACGTGTTCGTTTGTTAGCTTCTCCACGCCGACTTACAAAATTTGCTCTAACAAGCTGGTCATTTGGTCTTTTTGAAATTCTTGTGTGCTGCACACAACCCAACAACCTCTTCCTACTACAACAATAAAAACTGATGACACAAACTACGCACATCAACTTTTCACCAATAAACTGTGTCTCGTCCCACCACATTAGCCACATATCTACATGCTGGTGGCACTTCACTACCACAGTAGCCACAGTTCTACATGCTGTACCGCTTCACCATCACATTTAACTACAGCTCTATATATTCTGTCGCGCCTCACCACCACATCTTTTTTTAAACCACAGCTCTACAACCACAAACGTCACAGCTCTACATGCTGTAATGCTTCACCACTATAGTAACCACGGCTCTACCACGACTCTACATGTTGCAGCGTCTCACCACAGCACCATCTCTTCCGTCTCTGGCATCTAGCACTCGGTACCGTCTCTATCCCCACCATTATCTGGCGCTCCATATTTAGGTCTCATAACTTCGAGAGATGGGGGAAGAGGGCGGCCCACCACAACACAATAGTCAAGCTCCATCGTTGGTTGTCATAACTCTGTGGGATGGAGGGATAATGGGACCCTTGGCAGTCCCATGGGAGGCAGGAAGTTCCCTAGGGATGTCATCACATGGCTTACCCACAAAACTAGGCAACACAACCCATGGAATAAACATGATCTGGTATTTGTTATGGACCCTCGTTTAATCTTTTTTCTCTACTCTCACAGTAGCCGACATGACGCGGGTAAGAGCACGCCCTAGTCGATGCCACCTTCGGCTGAAACGTGATATGATGCAGCTTATAAGAAGTGGGGACAGTCTTAGCTCCTAACAGTGGAAAGGATTCATAAGGGACAAGACGGGAGAAGGAAGGTATCACAACACTGATATTCACGTGGCTGGTCTTCGCAAAGGTACCATGGGAGCAAGCAACCAGTCGCATGCCATGGGTCTTCGGGGGATGAGACACGTGTAGGCAGCTTATGAGAACAGTGGTGCTGACGGTGACTGTAAAACAAGGAGAGGCAATATCACGGCGGACGGGAACAAAGATGGTTGAAGAGAGGTAAGGCAGCAAGAGAGATTATAAAATGGAAGGCTTTTAATATCATTTTGGTTAAAGAAGATGGCAGAAGAGCCGCAGTTGATATGAGAATAGTACTCCATACAGGGTCGAATGAAACCTTTGTATATGTCTATTAGCTCCTCAGAATTAATATGTGGCTTGTGGGAATTAAGTTTTATTAAGCTCAGGATGTGGAGAGTCCTGGATAAAGTGGAGGATATACTGTTATGTCTCACGTCTCTACGCTAGTGTAGGGCTGAACTTTAATTCAAAATTTGATAGTAGGACACCAGTGAGATTAAGAGAGAGATGGGAGGAAATAAGCGATGTTTGTGCACTACTGAATTTAACCAGGTTGCTATTCACCTACTCAGAGATAGAGTATTGGTTTGAATGAAGAGAGAGAGAGAGAGAGAGAGAGAGAGAGAGAGAGAGAGAGAGAGAGAGAGAGAGAGAGAGAGAGAGAG
>JAUTXX010512860.1:0-11836 GCA_032273605.1 Panulirus laevicauda | reverse complement strand
GAGAGAGAGAGAGAGAGAGAGAGAGAGAGAGAGAGAGAGAGAGAGAGAGAGAGAGAGAGAGAGAAATACACCAGTAAAATAACACGCTTATTAAACATACAAGAATAAAGTAATACAAAAGCAAACTATAAAGATACAATCGTATAATGAAGTTATACAGTATAAAGTAATACAATCATTCAACAGTGAAGTAAACCATTAAATACTACCATCAAATTATTCAACAATATTCACACACAAAAAAATTGTGTTTTACTACAGCTTTCTCTGTTTGAACTCTGAGATTACACCAAGATTTATTGACTTTATAACGAGAGTTAAAGATGTGCAGGCAAAGCACATATTCGTAAAAGACATTTACTTCAGAGAAACTTTGTTAGAATTTTAATGATTACTTACTTTCGGGGTTGAACGACTGACTCATTTGTATAAATTTACATCAACAAAATACGAGTGAAATTAAATAGACATAATACAATTACCTCTGAGGATAACACAATGGGCTTCAGGTAAACAGAATGCGCTAGATAGTCACATATAGAGGAAATTAGCAAATAAAGCAACTAATATTAATATAACCGACTCATAGAAGCTTATTGATATGATTAACAATTTACGATTTATGAAAAGGTCGAAGCTTTATATATCACCTTTAGCGCACGCATTACATGCTAACTAATTCTGTATCTTCACAGTTCTTAATATTATTCTAATACTCCTTATTGTTTACTTTATCTTATATTTTTCAGTCTTGTGCGAATTCTCTGATTGGGAAGTTCGTGGTGGGAGCCGCTGCTACGTTTCATGACTTCTGATTGGTTGGTGGAACAAAGCTGCTCTTTGATTGGCTATTTCCGAGGCTGTGGCGTCGAACCGTGAGCGGCCATATTGGTGTCAAGTTTTGTAAACAAACTGAGATACAGGTGTGAATCTCGGCTTAATTCTGGGTCTCTGAGGCTTAAAAAACGAAACACTTATATGATGAAGAGTCGAAAAGACGGTAATTAAGATTATCAGTAGTACCGTTTTCATTACTTCAGAGCAATATGGGCGAAAAAGGTCGAATCATGAGGGAAGGATTCGGACTAACAATTTTTTTCGTGCTCTGGGGTGATGCCGAGTGTAGTTAATAAGATTGTTTGTACGTAAATGGTGGGTGATTTGCCTTTACGGTGATAAAGTTTGGAACCAGATGATATCATCTTTGTTACTAACCTGTTAATAGAGTTGGGAAGAGATAGAAAAACTGGTTGAGGCTGGATTATTCCACCAGTGGTTTAAGAGTCTGAACTATTATTATGCCCCATTCATACTGATATTTTCACGGATTTAGCCTTTATGAGAACTAAGATGAAGGGGAAGAAGGGCCTGAGAGACGCGTTTTACATTTTGTTGATACTTTAGAATAGACACATCTAATGTCAAGGGACGAATCTTTCCAATTACATGATATAGAATGCCAAAGTGTAGGTTTTACCTGATGCCACAGTCTGAGATTATAAATATGGGACCACTGTCTGAGATTATACCTGGTGCCACATCCTGAGATTGTACCTGGACCACAGTCTGAGAATGTACCTGGTGCCAGTCTGAGCTTGTACTTGGTGTCACAGTCTGAGGTTGTACCTGGTACCACAGTCGAGATTGTACTTGGTGCCACTAGTGTGTGGTGTCATAGTCTGAGATTGTGGCTGATGCCCCAGTCTGGTATTGTACCTGGTGGGGCTGTAAAGAAGAGGATGTTAGAGGCCTGACCATATGCATGTAGTGCAATATAATTCTATTCATTACCCCTAGTTCGGTGCTGGTTTATATCCACAACCTTTATTGATTTTAAGGCAAAATAGCAAGGATCCATTTTATTGATGGTTTTGGATATACAACCTACTTAAAGGCATTTCCTCTGTCTCATTTGACATTTAATTTTAGCAAACCCTCTTAACTGTTTTGTGGTTTGAGATTAAATGCACCCATGGTATGAGAATGTACCTAGTGACTGCAGTAAGAATATGCAATTTTAGATTAAGTGCAGTCTTCTCCCATTAAAGTAACCTAAATTTCTAAAAAACTGAGACTATAATAATGCTCATACACTACATATTAGGCATGGATTAGCCATGTAATTTACATATACATGTACCTCATAATTCCTGTATATGAACACTGAAAGATCAACCACTTACCGTTCTACAAAACTCGTATCATATAAGGTATCATATGACACACAACATTCATTCCCCACACCACAAACTTAACACAGGGGTCAAAAACACACTGAGCACCCTTATAACTCTAATACCACTTTCAGACAAGAGAACATTTCCTTTAGTATCCTCAACAGGCAATTCATCTGCTCCACCCTAAACTATGTTTCACCTGCTTGGTCATCTACCTAGCCATAAGGAAATATAAAAAAGGTTCAAATCACACAAAACAAAACATTCATAAAACTGTTATCACCTGGCTTTCATCCAATCATGAAAATTCAGCACTTACATAATGAAACAAAAATACTTCTGATACAATATCACCTCAATATGCTCAGCAATTTGTTCTTTGCAACAGCATTAGACCCCTCCCACCCAAATCACTTCATGATAACAAACTAACCTCAAGAAGTTATGAAGAGTGTACCCCTGCTTGACACTTCGGTAATCTATACTTAAAACACAATATTGCCAAAACAAATACACACTCTAATAACACAAAAACAACCACATTTTAAACTCCACTCTACTGGACTTGCATCCACCTGAAACTTAGCTTCCCAGACACCTGCAAGTTGCACCTTCTTATCTGCATTCTAGACATGACCTATCTCTCCAACACTGCATATACCAGTTCAGCTTACTATGAGGACCTTCTCGCCCAGGATGCAACTTCCACAATGAAGATACAGAAAACATATTTCTCAACAGTCCTGCATTCACCCCAAAAAGGTTTATGCACTGTATCATGGAACTTCTTAACCTCTGGTCCCGCCCAGTGTATGTAGCTGGCTTCTTGGGCACTGTAGAAACCCCATAAGATGCTGGGGCAGGAACATAAATTAAGATGTACTGTATTATTTAATATACACACACCAGTGCATATGTACAGTATTGTTCATACATGACTTACCTTGTACAGATCACCAATTACTGAGTATTAATTTGTTTTCTAAAAATAATGATGCTTCTTTAGTGATGACACATAATGCAGACATGCAAAACAGTGGGGTCAGTTCTGTGGAGTATAGTCTGTGCCATGATGATACTTTAGACAGCTGCGTTCGGTTAAGTGTACGAACTAAGTCTCAGACAACATGGCTTATCTGTATATATTGAGGGTTAGGGGGCTATTCAGACCAGGTAACATCAGCTGAGAACACTTACTGGTCACAGAACAATCATGTCAGTATCCTTCGTGATTTCTTGGACTATTGATATAGTAGGGACATCACAGAAATGACTTTTCAGACAATGCCTTATCTACCTTAGTGAGATAGCATCAGGAAAAGACAATTAAGCCAGACAAAAATTTTTATTGTACAGATATGTGACCCCTTGGTTTATGCCCACTATCAGAATCTGAAATTTATCGGGTATCATGGTCTGAGATTGTAACTGATTGTGCAGTCTGTTAATCTACCTGGTTTCATGGTCAGAGATTGTATCTAATACCAAAATCAAAGACCGTGTCAGGTGTTAAAGTCTCAGATTATTCTTGTCTTGGTATGAGATTCTGCTTGGTTCTTAAATCTGAGCTTGTACATGGGGTTCAGCAATTATTTTTGTTCCTAATTATCCCTAATCCCTGACAATTATCTTCCGTGGGCTAATTCCTATGCAAGTTGTGGACTTGGTATTTTACCTTTATGAATTGGAACATCTCTGCTTTGATCAGGTAATCCGGTCACAATAGCTATTCCAGATAGTAGCACACTTTCCAGATTAATTCCGCTGCAACTTCATCCTCCACTTTTACCCATCTTGCTTTCCACCTAAATCACATCAACCCGATTTTTTTTCTTTAAGCGAGTCACTGCTCATACGTTTGTAATGTCTACCTCTGCCCCATAACTTGTCCATGCTCTCTTTACATCTAATCCTACCATACCAATACACTTGTCTCTTATATCATCACCCTCAATCAATTCTTTAATGTAAATGTTTACATATTTTCATGTTATTTTATATCCCATATTTAGGTGGTCCATATATAATTCTGTCTAAAGACGGTAAAAGATTATTTAATTCCACTGAAATATGGCTCTAGTGAAGATATGCACTGCCTAATTAAATTGTTATATGCTTATATAGTATGGCTGTATTGCAAAATGAATTTCACATGTGAAGGGAACATTTGATTCTTTTTTTCTTTTTTCAGACTCCTGACAGCATTTGAAGTACTTACAATGAGAGGATAAGAGATTCTTATGAACACCACACAAGATACCAGCACTGTGGCACTTACAGAACATTTCTGACACTGTTTGTCTCCTTTGCATCAGCCATTGTTGATGTTAATAGCTTTGTCTCAAATAATAATCATGAACATACTGTATGCCTTAGAATGTACGTGAATTTGATGGAAATTCTCTGAAAATGACTGAAATTATGAAAAGCCTCCTTAAAGTTGATTTTCATTTTGTAAGTGAATGTGCCTTCAAAACATTGTAGCTGTTGCTTACTGTTATATAATTGTGGTATGTATTCTCTGTATTTCATCAGGGATATAAAGATTATATAGACAGAGGTTATTGCATCTTATCATCTTACACATCACTACATTATATTTAGTGATGGAACAAAAACATGTACTATTAAAGATGAAAAATGCCATTTCTGTTGGACTCTCCCCATAAAAAATTATATTCCTATCTGATAAAGACTCTTTCCTTATTACTGTAATGGATACGCAAAATGGCGAAACTGTGGAGGAGTACCACCAAGTGTTGGCGAGTGTCAGTTGCCATGATAGCCCAGTTGCTATGTTTAAGCAAGGGAGTGATGGGACTTCAACTCTGGTTACCGATTCTGAGATGGTTGCCAACTTAACTGTAGTTGCTGATGACCACACAGTTGGTGATGTCACAAATGAGATCATTATCACTGCTGATGATAGTCTTACCATATCTCCTGATGGAAATTTAACTCCCATTAAACAAATAGACAGCAGCAGTAACACAGACAGTCTACAGACTGCAGATGCTGATAAAGCTCTGCAGGGTCAGATTGTGTTCATACACCAACAAAATCAGCAGCCACAGATAGTGCAGGAACAACAACCATTACATCATCAGTCTCATCAACGGCATGTCCATCCATCCACTCACCAGCAAATTCTAACCGTGCATCAACCTCAGCAAATACAGCAGTCACCTCAGCCACAACAAATTCTCACTGTAAACAGCACACAACAACAGCGACCTCACGTGCAGTCTAGCAAAATAGCTGTTAGACCAAGTATTAATGACATTGTTTCCACTGCTTTAACAACCAGCAGTATTAGCAGCTCCATCTCAGTTACTCATTCTAATTCACTGTCAAATGGCACTGTGCGATTAAATAATTTGCCAGTTAATTTACTGGCCAACCCTACAACTGCAACAACTACAGTAGAGCAGCCAAACAATGGGCCATGCATGTGTTTTGTTTGTGGTCGTCGTTTGACAGATCCAAGTGAGAGATTTTATTACCTCAAGACCCAGAAATTGTTCAACACTCAGGTGACACTGCTTGAGCTGCTGAGTAATGTTCTAAATCAGACAGTTGTGACCAACACGGGTGCTGTTGATTTGTGCTCCAGATGCTCAGAGCTGGTCAATGAAACTGACAGTGCATATACACATCTGAACCGACTTAAAAAGCAGATCAATGGACTCTTTATGAATAATCAGCGACCCAAATTAACATTTCAAGTTTTACCAAAGACTGATAATCTTAGTACAGTAGGTACAAGTCCTGTGCCTAGACTGTATCAACCACCACAGCTAAATTTAGATGACTTAGCAGCAACAAGGCCACGACGAGGAAAGCAAGCTCGTAAAGCAAATAAGGAGAAAAAGGAAAATGGTGGAGCATCACAGACTAAGGTGATTACTGTTAAGAAGAAGGGAGGCAGGCCCCGAAAACCATTTGGCTGCCACATATGCAAGCGTAAATTCCTGACCAAGGATATGGTAGCAAGTCATATGGTAAAGGAACATGACATTCATCCAGTTGGTTTAGCTAGACCCATTCTTGGAACACAAGATTCATCAGAGTCTGGATCTAATGTGCAAGATGAGAGAAGGAATACTTCCAGCAGTGCAGATATGCAGCAGGTGAAGCAGGAACAAGAAGATACCAAGGAGAAGACTTCATTAATTCAAATAAAAAGCAGCCCAATGAAGACAGAGAGTGTACCTGTCACTCAAGTTAGCACCCTAATGCCACTAAGTTCTATGGGACGCTCTGTCTTGCCAACACTCACACCCATTGCACCTAAGATAGGAACTGATGCCGCATCTCTCTTTCTTGCATCTATGCGTCCAATTCAACCTAAACCACAGACGATGATTCAAACAGCACCAGATGGCTCGATGGTTTTATTGATGAATCCTACTGTAGTGGATTCTTCTCCTACTGTTATTAAAGTTACTCCTGGGTATATGAATCTCAAACCTAGTCCCTATGCATGTGAAAAGTGCAATAAGACCTTCCTTGATGAAAAGAGCCGTAGGATGCACCGAATAGCTGCACATGGCTTGAGAAAGAGAAAGAGAGATGGTGAAGATGAGGATGAGGATGATGATGGAGTGGAAAAACGAGACGTACATGAAAAGCTGTGGCATTGCCGATTATGTGAATCTTCGTTTACCAGTAAGAGGACTTTAGCTGAACATCGTAAGGCTGTGCATTCTCGAAATGGGGAAAATGGGAGTGGCACTGATCCTAGAAAAGATCGTCTTCATTCTTGCGATCAGTGTGATCAAATATTTAGTTATAAGTATGAACTGGAGCGTCACAGAGAAACCCATGTTCCATACACTCAAATGGGTCCGCATGAATTTGTTTGTTGTGTGTGTGGACTGAAAGTAGCAAGTAAGGCTGCACTGAAGATTCATCTCCATCGTTTCCACAATAAAGATGAGGAAACAAAGGATTACTTATGCTCAGAATGTGGCTACATGGCCTCTGCTAAGAAAGCTTTCACAGATCACCAGCGTATCCATAGTGACGATCCTGGACCGAAAGCTCGTTGTGAAGTGTGCGAGAAGGAGATGCTAGCATCTTCTTACAAAATTCACAAACTGAGAATGCATGGAGAGCCTAAACATCCTTGTGAAACATGTGGCCAGCGATTTACAGTTCGTTCAGATTTGATGAGACACTTAAACACCATCCACTCCACCCTCCGACCATATGACTGTGATCTGTGTGGAGAAAAATTTGCCACCTCAGATGCTTTAAGGTGGGTATAGCAATCCCTCATTCATTTATTCATGTCATCCATTACAATGACTTTCTCCCCAGGATAAATATCCTTCTTTCAGTTTCTAGAAAGTATCCATAGCCTCCTCTATATTGTATGGTACATGTGCAATTGTTATCTTAGTTTTAGAAGTACTTGCCTTTTGTAACTAATAACCAAGTTACTAAAGTATATGGAGTCAGATATCTTTTTAAGCCACTTACTTTTCATCAGGACTCTGCCTATACACAAAGTTGATTTGTCATATGATACTAATGTCACCATTTCCATCATTGACATGCATGAAAGTTAATCACAGCATACAATTAGAAATTCTTTTGGCACCCAATATATTGTAATTCTATTAAGAGTAAATATACAAAATCTGCATTTGTCTAATAATCTTTTGGTCATGCTCTTTTCCATGTACCATCCACTGTGCTAATGTATTGTATAATGTTGACATTGTATCATCTGCCATGCATCCTAAATGGTAGACACTGCCCAATAGCCTTTATGATTTATAATCCCTTTGAGACCAGAGGAGAAAAAATTTTTGGAGTTGAATGATAAGGGAATAGTAATGATAACACTGGAAGTTTGGTAAATCATTGAGTGTTTACAAAATTATGTGGTAGTATTTTATTTCGGCACAAAAATTTGGCCTCATTTCAGGAAATCATGTATTTTTCCATTGATTTTGACTTGCTGAAATATTTAAGGTAATAAGATTTATCCAATCTGCAGATATCACCGCAACAAGACTCATTCAACAGTTCTGCATTACTGTCAGCACTGCAGCAAGGGTTACAAATGGAAGGGTGAACTGCGAACCCATGTACAACGCAATCACATGGAGCATAAAGAACGATTCCAATGCTCTTTATGTTCCCGAAATTATGCAGATCGTCGGAAACTCAGACATCACATGATGACTAAACACAATGTGCCAAAAAGTTATCAGGTACTGTCAAACATTTATGTATTATTACTCTCTTTCACTGGTTGGAGTAATGAAATATATAGTACAAATAAGAACCTTTATTGTATCTTTCTTCCCATATATCTTTTTATTTTCTTATCACTTTATCTGTCTCTATCTCCTCTATTCTGCTCTCACTCACATAGCTCAAGGGCCTACGGCCTCTCAGTTCCTCTATGCACATATTTAATGTGCCTATTTGGATATGGGCTCCCACACTGATATAGTTTCTGAATTATCAACTCTGCTCTTTAATCCAGGACTTACACATTCTCCCAGATGGTCTTTCCTTTCCACAGGCCAGAAACAAGTCGAGTTCTTACTTCCGTACTCATTTGGAAAATGATACAAAGAAATGAACAGCTAACATTAGCTCAAAGGCTGGCTGGAGAATCATTCTAGCCATCATTATGTAATCAATTAAAAACTTAGAAATTATAAATCAGACTATCTTAAGTATGGGTATTTCTCAGATATTCTACATTGAGACAATTTTAGATCAAGATTATATAAGTAAAATTTTACATAAATCCACAGTAATTTACTATCAGTTGTGGAGAAGATCCTTATTCTGAAACTGAAATGTAATTACTGTACTCACACCAACAAACACTATTTTAATTTTAAGTAGTTGTCATTTTGGGAGGTGGTTTTCTAAGGGGAGACAGATGAACCACTGTTGGGCTTAAACATGACACAGTGACTGACCATGTGTGTCCATGAGAGAATAACACCCTGTCATTCCTACATGACAGCAGGATTGATCCCTATGGAGCTGCTGGCTAAATATGCCACATTTTGCAGTGACATTCATTAATCCAGGAGTTATGAAGGTCATCTAGCTTTTTAAATATGCATAGAGTGATACAATTTCTTTTTATCTTTGTGTTGATGATGTCCATGGTGTTTTCTTCCATTGTAGGATAAATCATGGTATACTTTCTTCAAACTCTTCAGTCATTACACATCTCAGTGCATTACTCCTTAATGGGATCCTTTGCACACATTCCCACACTTTGTCCGACCAACTCATATTCATTCGTATTTTTACTTGTTTACCCTCTTCTTGCTTTATTATGTGCTTTCAATCTTAATCATCCTTTCCATGATTTGACACTTCAGCAACGAGAGAAGATGCTGGTAACTTACAAAGCTGGAGACGACCAGATCCCCACCAGTGGCTATGAGCCTCAGGGTACTCTTCTGCCTCCAACAGTGCCACCTGCAACACCCCATTCTTCCACACATCATGTACAGCAGCCCATTGTCAGTCATACCCAAGAGGCGATACAGACGCAGCCGTCCATTGTCACTATCCCTGTGTACCATCATCAGCACCACCCTCAGCAGAGTCTTCAACACCATGAAAGTATTATCACAACTCACCCTGGATCTCAGCAACAACAGCAGCAGCAGCAACAACAACAACAACAGCAGCAGCAACAGCAGCAGCAGCAGCAACAGCAGCAGCAGCAACAGCAACAGCAGCATCTCCATCATCTACCCCCTCCTGGTCATCATAGTTTGCATCAAGCATCACATCCCCAGCAGCATCATATGACTAACAATATGTATATTTTACCAGACGTAGTGGTTCCCCATACCTGAGACACAGGTGAACACAATTCAAAGGCACAGCTGAATTATATTTTGATAATAAATTTATGATGGATAGTTTATTGTAAAGTTTGTGGAGATGACTTAAGAATGAAATAGACTGAGGGTCTTAATATTTATGTATTTTATAACATATTGACAAGTGTTTTCTTTATAATTATGAAATTTAGGTAGGGATTAGGCCAGAGGCCACAATACAAATATTTTTAAAGTATATTTAACTTTCTGTATCATGTTTGGATTTTCTCCCATTCAGTGATACATCAAGAGTTTCCCCCCAGATAATTAATGTATCAACCATTTCAACAGCTTCAGTTGTTGAAGACCCAAAAGTAATGCTCAATATATTTCCTGAAAAACTCTTTACAGTTTATTGAATTTAACAAAAATAAATTAAAAATATTTTGTAACAGTAAGGATGAGATAAGGTAGGAGAGTGTCGACCGCGGTTGCTCAAAAAGTAAAAGTGCGTAAAAAAATTCTTATAACCTTTTGTTGAGTCTCATTCTGTCATTAAACTGTCATTATTAACAGACTCTTGTGTTATTAACCTTAATATTGTGCAATTTAGCTGACATCTTGATTGTGGACTACTGAAAGTTGTCTTCCGAGTGTTAGTGAGGGCTGTGTCAATGAGAGTTCTGGGTTTGGAACAAGTCATGGCAGCTCTCAGACTGACTAGGCTTATGAAGGCAGGGTTGTCAATACATTTCCGAACAGCATATCAAATTAGGTACGCATCAAATTAAATGCAGGTTCTAGGAGACTAATTAGCTTCTGATGAGTTCAGAGCAATACTGTTAGGGAACAAAAGTAACAAGACCCTACAGAAATTCTTGAACCTTGTTAATTATCAGGGCTTAAAATTCTACAGGAGCTTACTTTGTATGCCTTCAGCTTGAATTAAACCCTTCAGTGTATTATCATAATTTTTAGTGTGAGCCGATAAAAAGTATTTTTTTTTATTACAGCTGGTACTGAACACACTTGGAGAGGTTCCTTAGACTAATGCTAATCCTGTGGGAGGGATCTTCGAGTAAATAATAATACTACATCATGGGAGATCTTACGGTTGCCATGGGTAAGGAGGGATCCTTGGGCTGACAAGTCATGAGGTTACTCTGGCTAGGTCAGGTCATAAGAACTCTCAGGCTGCCATAAATAATTAGGTTCCTGAGCCTTCATGGAAGATTATTTGACACAGGTCATGGGGGTTCCTTGAATGACAAGCGGGGGCATTTCCTCTTGACACATCACTGAGGATGTGGAATGAAGGATGTGAACGTCACTAATGCACATGAAAAGGATCTCGGGATAGGTAGTGGTATAGGGTCATCGGGTTGATATTGGGTCCTCAGACTGACATAGGTCGTAGGATATCCTTGGGTTAAGTCCATAGAATCCAGATTGTTATTAGGGTTAGATATTTCTGTTCTGTCATCGGCAACTATCACATGATACCATTGAGAACTACGAACTCTACGCACTTCGGGCTGGTCGCAAAGAAAATGCCATTACGGTCTTACCTGGAACGAACTGACCTGTTTCGACACAAGTTGCACCTCCAAGATTCCATTAATCGTAATTATACTTCTTGAGCACCACAATACGGGCGAGGGACTTCCATTTGAAGTGATCATGACGTTGAGGACCCGCAAGACACAGTTACTGAACGTATAGTCACAACTTGTAGTCGACTTCGAGGGTCGAGACTTCGAAGTCTCTAAAAGACCAATGAATCTTTTTCCATTGTTAAATTAAGCAAAGTACATTAAGATCTTAACGCAACAAAATATCTTA
>JAUTXX010512838.1:0-11837 GCA_032273605.1 Panulirus laevicauda | reverse complement strand
ATGATTATTATTATGATTATTATTATCATTATTATTATTATTATTATCATTATTGTCTTTATCACTATTCATCATCATTGTTATCATTACTGTTATTATCATTGTTATTGTTATCATCATTGTTATTATTATCATTATTATTATTATTATTATTATTATCATTATTGTTATCATTATTATTACTATTATTATTATTATCATTATTATTATTATTATTATTATTATTATTATCATTATTATTATTATCATCATCATGATCATTATCATTATTATCATTATTACAATAATTATCATCATAATGAATTTTCTCAAGCTTTATCGCCATTTCCCATGTTAGGGAGGTAGCACCAGGAACAAAGGAAGAATGGCCGCATTCGCACACATTCACTCGCTCTTATGTGCAATGAACCGAAACCACAGCTCCCTATTCGCAACCAGGCTCCATATATCTTCCCATGGTTTACCCCGGGCGCTTCACATTCCCTGTTGCAGTCCAATGAGAGCACGTCGACCCCGGGATACCGCATCGTCCCAATTCACTCTAGCCCGTGCACGCCTTTCACCCTCTTTAGTATTCAGGCCCCGATCACTCAAAATCTTTTTCACTACATTCTTCCATTTACATTTTGGTCACCCTTCTTTCCTTGTTCTCTCCTCTTATGATACATATATCCTCTTTGTTAACCTTCCCTTGCTCATTTTCTCTGTGTGTCCAAACCATTTCAGCACACACTCTTTAGCTTTCTCACCCATCTTGTTACTACACCTCTCTCTTACCATATCTTTTATTATTCAATCAACCCATCTCACACCACATACTGTCTTCCACATTTCATTTCCAACATATTTACACTCCTTCGTACTTTTTCATCTACGGTTCACGCGTCGCATCCATAAACACAGTCGGGACTGCCATGCCATCTACATACCTATTTCTGCCCTATAGACAGTGATCTATCTTTGTACACACTCCTCAGTGAAACTAGGACCCCTCTTTCCGAGACCCTCACATTTGCCTCCATATCATCCCATCCGTTAACAGGTAAATGTATATGTGCATTTATATAGAATGATTTCCAGGAAATGGAAGGGTGAGATCAGTTTTATTGGAGCTTTGAAGCCATACCTAGCATTAGGCGGTGGTGATGATGGTGTGGCAGGAGGTGGTAGTGTGAGGCAGGAGGTGGCATTGTGAGGCAGGAGGTGATATTGTAATGTAGGAGGAGGTGGTGGTGTGAGGCAGGAGGTAATGGTGTGAGACAGGAGGTAATGGTGTGAGGTAAGAGGTGATAGTGTGAGACAGGAGGTGATGGGGTGAGGTAGGAGGTGGTGGTGTGAGGCAGGAGGTAATGGTGTGAGGGTGGAAGGAGGTAGTGGTGGTGGTGGTGTGGCAGGAGGTAGTGGTGGTGGTGGTGTTGGTGTGAGGGAGGAGGTGGTGCCCTGTAACAGACATCAGCCATCGGTAGTAAACACGAGCATCGGGGCCACTGACGGACCTGGGTGTAATATGAGACAGCATTATACATCACTACAGCTTTTTATGTACGAACTCCAGCCTGGATACAGCCACGACGCTGAGAGCCACACAGTAAGTGAAGAGCCAGTGAGAGAGGATGGAGAGATAGATAGATAGAGAGACAAATAGATAGATAGTGAGATAGATAGCCTGCAACAGGGCATTGTTTAGGTCGCGTTGCAAGAACCAGTCTTATTGCTGTACATGCTTCAAGGGTCAATAAACATGGTGTTGACGGAGGGCAGTGTGGCCTGCTTCTCCGTGTTTACCTGCCACTGTTTCACTCCTGGCAGTGACTGGAAATATCATGCACATAATTCTAAACATTCTCAGTTTTCATACTTTGAATATATATACTCTACTCATAATTTCGTATGATGGCTGTTCGATAAGAACCCACGAATGTTGTGCGGTAGTCTTCTGCATTTAGAAGGAATTTGTACTGAACCGGCCCGAGTGATGAGCAAATTAACTCTTTTATCTTTCCGGAGAGACGAAAGGGAGGCGAAGAGTGACTGAGGATGTGTAAGTCTTGTATCAGTGCATCTTGCTCAGTCTCACATTTGGAGGCTTCTGCTCAAGATGAAACCTTCGAAGAATAAAGTCTCGAAAGCTCTCACCCTGCCACACTAGGCAACTGATTTTGTAGAATTGATGAACTCAGAGATGATTTCTACGAACAAGATATATTTCATGTTCTCCCTTAAATATCTGAAAAGTAATATTCTAACTTTTTCTACTGTAGATAGTTCATTTATTACATACCTTAATATATAATCGTATCATTGTTCAGCTTTTGTTGGCAGTTCACTGGATAAATTGGTGAATAATTCATTTAATGCTACACGATCCTTGTAGACATTTTTATCACTTTATAACTTGTAATGTTTTAACGGTCACTGAGGCCTCGTTCCTGTAACCTCTGTGCACTGTGTATCTTCTGCTGCACCGTCCACAGGATAAGTAGGAGTGGACAATAGCATCAGTAATGGCCGTAATTGTTCAAGGCTTTGCTACTCGGTAGTTTCCACTCAGAACGAAGCAACCAACCATCGCTCAAGACACATGCTGGGATACGCCACCTATCACTCACAACTCGAGACACTTCTCAGGCCCGGTCCCTCAGTCAGGCTGCCACCCAACACTAAACGCCCGGGACACCAATTATGGTCCACCACCCATTACTTAATGCTGCAAGCCACCACTCATGGCCTCAGCACCCAGCAGTAAACGCCCAAGACATTCTCACTCAAGGCCCGGCACTCTTTACGTTAACGGTCCGTGCATTACTCAGAGCCTCCCCATCCATTACAGTGCTGGGAAATCAGCACCAGCTGATCCTTCTTTCGTCATAATATGATAGTAATAATGGCCTGGCTCATGAAAGGCTACACGAATTTGCTCCTCGTGGTGATATATAAAACAAAATGTAAACTTTGTCAGCAAAGCTAAGCTTACAGTCTGTAACGTTCTGTATTTAAGTGGTGTAAAGTCAGTTTATTTCATCCAAAATGATGTTTTGCTACAGAGACTTTCTAAGCATCTTATTGACTTTGGTATGTACACAATGAATCCAGCGGTGGCCTCATTTTTCACTTGTGCTGCGTTGTAGTCCTGTAGGACGGGAGGGTCTACTACATTAACATTACGTTGTCTGAGGAGCTACTGGCCTATGACATTAGGTGCTGGTTGTCCTGAGCTTGATTACGTATTGTTCAGATGCGTGGTTCACCAATCAGGCAGTTGGTTCGAGTATAAGCTTAACTTAGTGGCGGCAGTAACCTTGCGGACACTCCTCTAAATGATCTGATTAGATTCCATAAGCAAGTCATTGAAAACATCTTTGAATATGAATGGTTTCCATTTGGGTTTTAGTGATGTGTATATTGGTATGACATTAAGCAAAGTATTATACATATCGGTTAAGGATGTAATAAATTTTACCACTCTGTTCAAAAGGAAAATCACTTATTGTTATATCAGTTTTAGCCTCAGGTTAACGTTAGTTATATTCAGAGCAAAAATACTCAATCAAATCTTTTGTCGAGGTCAAGGATGTTGTAGTTGCAGTCGTCTGTTTACCAGCACAAGTGTCATAGCTGAATTACAACCATGTACACTTTAGGCGACCAGTATGAACCAACTGCCTGATCGCCATACGACCTTTCTTAACAATACATAACCAAACTCGCGACGATGACCGCCCAGATCGGCGGCGTGGTTGTCTGTTTTGGTCAGTAGCTCCTTACACAGTGACCTGTTGAGTGTCCTGTTGATATTGGAATCCCTCTTCTCCTGCTAGAATGAACCCAGCGCGAGGCAACAATGAAGTATCTCCGGAGTTATGATCTGTGTTTTTAGATAAGTTTTATTTGATTTAGTTTACAATTTGTTCAAAATTTGTTGTCGTGTTTCGACATTCAATTGTGAACTGTAGGACAATGTTCTTGATTGGGAAATATTGCCTTTGTTGAGGAGGTTATGCCCTTTTCTTACTTTTTCATTTATTACACTTTTGCTGTTCGTGATATATATATCCACTCTAGTAACATTGTTAGATTCTGTAAGATTTATCAGAATTCATGCTTTGTACAGGTGGATGTTGCATGTATATCACCCTTCCCTTTTAGGCCCCGATAACGATATAAGTAATGTTGAAGCGTAAGCCAAGTATCATAAACCCTTCATCTTTACTGAATTGAATTAGGAAAATGCAATGGTGAGCAGTTGTTAGGATGAGTTTTAAGTGCTTGAGGAGGGTTGTGTGTGATGAGATATCACATTTCCTGTTCTGTGGCTTTTCGTATGAGTAAAATTGTTAACGCTATCACCGTCAGGAGGATATGCTAAGAGGTTGATCAGTGATTCTTGTTGTACTCTAGTTTCTTGCTTAACCCCTTAAGCTCGACAATACGGACCCGAAGCACAGTGGAATGACCCTTCAGTACAAGCGTACGACCCATGAGTATGTTAGCGAAGCCTTTCACCTGACCCTTAATGCCAGGCCATCATAGCCAAGGGTCGTTCCGTCTTGCTTACTGGGGTTGAGATGATATCAGGCTAACATCTTGATTTTGCTGCTCAAATTCACTCGACAGTAGATTACTAGAACCATACAGAACAAGAGGGGGGACCACTGTACTCTAGTTCTCGTGAACCCTACAGGTGAGGGAGAGAAACCACTTCCATTAGTCTACCACAACCTCGCAGATCACGGAGGGAAGCGCATAACATGCATACCCGAACCTGGAGATCAGGCAGGGAAACCCATCCTGCTCGTAATATGTTTCATAATAAACTTTAGAAGTTTAGTAATTGAACCGACCATGATAGGAGTATCATGGACGTTAATAGTACATGCAAAATACAGATAGTCGGTGTTTAGCATCTGTCTTAGAGAGAAATGAGAAGCCAAGTTTACCTGCACTTTCCATACTTGGATTTAATCACTGCCAAATGTCTGTCCATCAACTGTTCATCAGTTTACATGTAATATCCATTATTAATCATACGCTAAAAGGAAGTTTGATCTAAAGGGCGGGACTCAAATAATCAGGTTTCAACTGGCATCTTGTCAGTCGACTGATCTATGACTGACGTAAGTGAAATTTAAAAGCTTACTTTATGACGTGACTCAGTTTTGAAATATTCACCGTTGACCCACGAGAGCACGAGTGGGGTAGGCACTCCGAGGGTTTTAATGACATGGGGAGCCAACCCCTGAAGAGCTGACCTCCTGACGAGGCGAGCCAGGCAGACGGAGGGAGAGTCGTGTCTCAATCAGAGGTAATTATTGGCTCTCAACCAAGCCGCCCACTCCGGTCACGCCCGATAGTATCTCTTATGTCCCCCCAACACAGGGTTACCCTCCACCTGTGTCCTGGGGACACACACACACACACACACACACACACACACTACCTAACGAGTTGTGCACTACGTTTCGTGTTAACAAGGCTCTGTTACGTGGTGACATCCACTGACATATCTTGTGTCAAGCATTCGGAGACTAAGACGAGGAATGACTCAACTTGATGTAAGATATCACGTAGCGTAGCCTGTGCCTCTTGCCAGTAATGAGCTTTTAACTTGAGGGTGAGCACCACGGAGGCCTGACTGTAGCTTGAGCCACGGAGAACACCAGTGCGCCAGTCAACACCGGTTCCTGAGTTAGTGTTGACACCAGGTAATCCTCTTCACTGTTGCTTCGATGTTATCTCAATAATGGTATCTTATGAACCCTAAGCCTGTTATCACGCTGACTTGGCTGTTATTAGGTTATTATTAGATGCTGATATTCATTTGTGTGTTATGGAGAGATAAGCCAAGTATGGTGTTGTTGGTATGTCCCTATCATCATTATTATAATTTTTTTCATAATAGCTGACATGGCACGGACCCAATCGTGCCCCAGTCTTGGCCATTTAGATTAGGAGAGAGAGAAAAAAATAAAACTACGAGAAAAAGAATGCAGAAATTAATCTGATGTTCTTATGTGTTTGAAAACCCTACTCTTAAATGTGGGAAGGTTATATGATGAAGGAAAAACAAAAGAAGGAAGGAACGACAGATTTGTTGTTCTATGTAAGAAGGTGGCGTCATAGTGTTCAGTCCTCGTGTAACTGGTCTCCACCCAGGAACTATGGGAAGCAGTAGCTAATTGCGTGCCGCGGGTCTTGGCCTTTGTGGGTGTGACACACGTAAACAGTTCGCGAGGGCAGGGACCGAAGTAATACCTGTAGAAGAGATAGTGTAACATCGTAGTGAAGAGAGAGGATGTAGATGGAGTCACTGGCGTGGGTGTGAAGAGGGTTAGAGACTGAAGGAAAAAGAAAATATTATCATGGAGAGAAGAATGAAGGTAGGTGATGAACTGGAACCCTGAGGGTCACCGCTGTTGATAAGATGAGAGGGAGAGGGTGTTAGATCAGCGAATACTGCGGTGTTGCGACTAGAATGGAGGATAAGCATTAGAGAAATAAATGAAAGTAGAAAGGCCAAGGAAAGGAAGTTTGGAGAACAAAGACATGCTATAACCTGTCAGATAACGTCAGATCACCATACTTTGATTTCCTGAGCAGAATAAGTTTCAGGGGAAAGGGAAGAGTTTCACGGGCTGATACCCTGTGATCCTGATGGGACAGGCATCAAAACAAGACTTCCTCCCTCCCAAGATAATCTCAGCTATATGATTAGCATACGTGGAGGCAGCCCTGCCAACAAAGTAGTAATAGTCCCAAGGAAAATGAGTGTAAAGGCTGGACAAAGAAGACCATTAAAGTCTCTTAAAGTACCAGAACAGTTAGAATAGTTCCAGAGGTAAATAAAGAGGTCGGATGCATTGGAGGAGAGATCATGACGATCAAAACTTCGTTTCTGGTGTATAATTATTTGCTCCAAGCCATTAAATGAGGAAAAACAGAAGGCCTCGACTCCAACCGGGATCATTCAAAATAGAGCCAAGCCATTCTCTATGGTTTACACTGAAATCATCTGTAAATGTCTTGTGAAAGGAGGTCAGATACGCAATGATTTGTACATAAGCTGCTTGGGTTCGTTCACATGCACGGGGAACACGGAACTGCTGTGTGTAGGGTTCACGCCCACCGCTGGCAGCAGGATGATCGGTGCTGGAACAATGTACATTTCTGCTGTCGCGCGCATGACGAATCATATAATCTTCGGTTTGAAAATATTGGTAACATTTGTCCCTTCAGAGTACTCCATGATAGTCCTAAGTGGTCATGCTTAGTTTGTTTGTAATATGCAAGAAAAATCTGTTTGAGTCAACAGATATCATACAGGGGTATCATATTGAGTCAGCATTTGAAACGCCGTTCAGAGATCCGTTTGTCAACAGGTCACAGCCCCGTGGAAGTCCCCGGGGATAAGGGAGTGTTCGTCGTCCTCCTCCTCCTTCTCCTATATAAGGCAGTGCAGCAGCCGGACCGTCGCTGTGCCCCTGCTAGATGCTGACCCTACCAGTGTAACTTGATAAGCTACGCACCAACACCTTTATAACTACAAAATTAGATACAGTATAAACATATTAACCTCTGCAGTATTCCGTTAGATTGTGATTATGGGTCCTGCTGTGTGATGTTTGAGGCTACCTTAATTTCAGTCCTTAATCCTAACACAAATGAGGGAAAAAACATGTTTATATTTACATAAATCTGAAGATTTAACGTAATGTGTTGGATTCAGTTGCTCTTTATCTGACTGTAGATATGTAAGGTGCACTTGTTCAACTTGATTAGTAGTACTTCTGACGTGTCTCTAGTCCAGGTACTCAAAACCTTGCCCGCTTACTCCGTGGACCATCTTCCTCTTATTTAGTAGGTGCAGGCACAGTTACTATAGCTAAATTTCTCATTAATGTGGTTGCAGTGTAACTAATGAAGTTTTCAGTGTTATACGTAGAAACGCTGAGGAGTAAGGACAAAGAATTGCGTCTTTATGTTTTTATTTGCAGACTTAACATGTCAGACTCGATATTGGTGACAGTATACAAAAACACATACAACTGGTGTGTTGTGAATGACCTGAATTAGGTAGACTTGAATAACTGAAGAATATGGAAGAAAATTCAGTTAATGAGAGTCCTGACATCGCTTCTTTGTACATGGGAGATGAGGTTCAACGTCCAGCTTTGAGCGGTATTGCTTCTTGATGGCCATTAATGCAGAGTAACTAGACTCTCACAGACATGTAGAGGAGAGATAAGAATTTTAGGTTTTCTGATAAGATCTTAAACGAACAGAAATAACAAATGTTTATTTTTCTTTAGTATATATGGACTGTGCTGTAATGGATGTTTGTTTGAATTTATTTTGGCTTTGTTGTGGACCACCTGGGAAATGGTCTATGGACTGTTAGTGGCCAGTGGACCTTGCTTATCTAGTCTCCCAGAACTTAATTTTATAGATGTATGTGATATTATGAAATCATATCTTGTAATAGTACATATTTTTTGTACTATTGTCATATGATATGATTTTGTAGTATTATGGTACAACGCACGACCTCTTCTCCAGGGTATCCTAGAGCTTCAGAACTGTGCTACAATCAGTAGCAGGGAAAATGTGGTCTCCTATGGAGTGAGAATTTCTCCGACGAGTTTGTACTCAAATGAAACAACCTCATCGTGGGTCACTTTTCCCTCGCGGCGTGACCAGAAGCAGGCGAAGTAGGTAACTCCTTATTTTACACAGGGGAGTATCACATGCGCACTGTCCTCTCCTGCCGTATTCCACGACCTGCAGTGTGAACTTGAGAATCAGATGTGGCACGGTTAAGTAAACCCATCCTCGTTTTGCTTTGATATATAAACTTCTAACTGTCGTCCTTGTTGTGAATAGTTAGGATTTATATGAATTTATTGAACGTTCTGCAGCTATTACAACGTATTTACGACGCTGGCACGAGATGCTGCAATCTTAGACGTCTAAATCGTAAGCTGGGATGTAATTTATTCAACAGTTTCCCTTATCTGGCGACATGAATCAGTGGTCGAGCGTGGAAACTGGTTTGTAGGCAGAGAAATTACTGCTTGGCCAGTTACGTTCTCTCAAGTGATTTTAGTCTTTTGTTTTTTCCAAGACTAGTCTGCTCGTAATGATAGGTCTGAACAGTCACCCGGCCAAATAATTTAGTTGTATCTGTCAAGAGGAGTTTGCAAGCGTGGTGCAGTGAGGAGGTGCCCCCTGGAGTGAGTGGCCTCACTGATTACATCTGAGGCTGGGGAGGTCCCGGGCCTCCGGTAGCTGCCTCCTCATTACTGCGGCCTCCTCCCTCCCCCCCAGCCTCACGCCTACAGCTTTATAGTATTACATATAAACATGCTGGAGTAACTTAGATGTTATCCACACCTTAAGGTCTCAGCCATCTCTGTTACATCGTTCTAAACCTCTGGTCTCTGTTGAAGATCGTTCTTGTGGACTGATCTGCTCTTTTTTTGTGTGTAACTGTTTACATGTGCACGTAAATGTAGTCTTATATAAACTAGAGGTGATACGTTTCTCATTATATTTCTCATATCACGCGAGGTGGAATGTATCTTTATAGGGAAACGGTAGGTTTGAGTAGATTTGATATATATCTGATTATAGCGGAAGATGTATATATATACCTGATAATATTACGGGCAGAGAGATCTGCTCTGTTCCATCATCAGACTGTGTAGGATATGTTTCATAATATGAGACAAAATTTGTCAACGGTGTCTTGATGAACAGACGTAGACAGGCAACTGATAACTTGTATATTTTCATTGAGTATTATTTTGTTACATCCATTTACATAAGATATTCTCCCTTCTTACCTGCATTCACTGGTACCTCTTCCTGGCACTTCAGCATTATTTGTTGGGTTGAAAAAGCGTTGTAGTGCTCTGCTAGCATGGCTCTGACGGGAGTCGTGGGGTGATGACGGCTCAGTGGGTGTGAGATGTATGTGCTGCCTGATGAGGCACATTTTGGGGCGGGCAGGGTAAACCTGACGGAGGGATACGTGAAAAAGGCGCCTCGAGATATGCTTCGGGATATATCTTATTACACAGTGTAGTAGTGTGACGTACACGTGTTCTAAGTTCAAGAGAAGGGGGCCCTCACGATTGTATGACTAACTGTCACATAGGCAGCTAATACGTTTGTGGAGACAAATATGTAGTAATTATATGATTGACTCTGTTAGCGTTCTATAATTTCCCCTAACATATCATCAGTACCTCTAGATCCCTGTGTCAAAGGTCAACATGATTTAACCAGTTATGAAGATTATGGCTCCTTGAATTACACTGTATTGTTATAAGGAAGATTCAAGGATTCAGGAGCACGTAGATTTTTTTTGTCATACTTGTTGCTTTCAGAACACGATTAGCATACTCCAGAGTTTTGTGTTCATACACTCATGATTCGTAGAATTAAGAAGCTTGATCGTGATTTATTCAGGTTCGCAATGTTGGAGCGAATCACATTCTCGGTCATAGTGTGTGTATTACATACGTAAGTATATTGCCTTGGTACTTTGAGTCAGGTCTACAAACACCTGTGGAGGCCGGATTAATTTCTGCATTATTTTCCTTTTACATTTTCTTTTCACCCGAGATGGCCTCTGAGTAGGGGCCATGTCGGTCACTATAAGAAAATAATGATTTTTTTACATGACACTTCGTGTTAACAGGACTAGTAGCTACATTTGTTTAAATAGACAGATTTAGGTGTAAAAATACAACTAATAGGGAGGATGGGATATGGATAGTGTAGGATGCATTTAGTGCGATTAAAGGATTGGTATATGTTCATAAACTATATTCAGAAATGTGCGTCCAGTGGCACGGTCAGAGAACCACTTCAACTGCGGGAAGATGTGACGCCAGACTGGGTAACTGTACACTTATGTATTATGTTACACAGCAGCCCAGAGTCATGGCACATCTACAGGTGGGTTACGAAATATGTTTTAGGCGATACAGTACAATGTACAGTATATACAGTATAACTTGAGGTCTGTGTTAGTTATAAAATATAGTGGAATGGTGTGAGAAAAAAATAGCAGACATATGTAGATTGTTGCTTTTTGGGTGAAAATATGTGATATTCCTCTCGCTTTATCAAGAAAGTCATATTAGAGAATGTACTGATAATTTTCATAGTTTCAGCTACATGTCCAGGATATACGTGAAAAAGGAATTATATTTTTTGCACTACTTACTGTCTGGTTGAAATCATCATGTATTTATACGGAGGTAACCCGAGTGATCCCGTATTATTGATAACTTCTTTCGTCTTGGAAAATGTTTTTTGACACAATTAGTTTGATTGATTAATTAAAATAATAGACAAATATACTTTTACTCAAGACTTACACTTATTGTCTGCAAATTAGTCATATGTGAAAGTATGTATAATTGAGATTAGAAATAATGTTAAGAGAAAGCACATGTTATGAAGCGAGAAGTATGTAGTTACCTCTTGTGTCAAGTCCTGATACTCTGTATGTGTACATCGGTCAACGGTCAAAACTGTTCACGGTAGCAGATTTGTGTGGCGCATCTCCCAAAGACGTGCTAGAGTTCTTGACGATGGTGTGAGGGGCCAGGAAGTGTCGTGTCGTCCACGTCCGCTAAATATACTGTGTATAACGAAACTGTAAATTTCTGGCGAGTCACAAGGTCCTCCGACCCTTGTATTGTTGTCCTCGTCCTTCAAGGCGATCTCGTCTCTTTCTCCCTCCCATCTGCCATCTCCTTCCTCTCTTCTCTCTCACCCAGCTCCAGCGTCCTCCTCCTCCTCTCAACTATTCTAATCAATCTCTCTAA
>JAUTXX010512827.1:0-11837 GCA_032273605.1 Panulirus laevicauda | reverse complement strand
AGTACTCACAACAGTCACCACTAACAGAGACGACCACCCAACAGTACTCACAACAGTCGACACTAACAGAGACGACCACCCAACAGTACTCACAACAGTCACCACTAACAGAGACGACCACCCAACAGTACTCACAACAGTCACCACTAACAGAGACGACCACCCAACAGTACTCACGACAGTCGTGCTCGTCTTCGCCGTGGAGACAGTCGATCTTCCTGTCACAGACGAATCTGTTTGGTATACAGCGACCGTCTGAGCATGGGAAGCCCTCTTCCGTCTCCTCAGGAATCTCACATATCCCGTTGTCTCGATCTAACTCTGCGAAAGAGATAAGGAGTGATAGCCTGTAGATGAGAAATAGATAAGCAATGATGACCTGTAAATGTGAAATAGATAAGGAATGATGGTCCGTAAATGAGAGATGTTTTACGTTTAATCTTTGTCATGAGAAAAACTGGAAACTATAAAAACATAAACAAAAGATAACTACATGGTTAAATCGTGTATCCGAGGTTTATAATGGTTTATAAAATAGAGGATCATCATCCAGATTGTCAGCTGTTTCATCAGTTTAGGAAAATAGTGGCTTAGTTTAGGATAATGAAGATTATGCTTTTCATCTGTATTTCTATACCTTATAAAGGCACCCGTCCTTCCGTCCCTAATCCGTGGACGTTGCAAGAAGCACGATAACTAACCCCCATAAAAGGTTGCCAGTGATGTATCTATTTCCTCGGCAGGATATAAATTGCTGGCTGCTGAGGTGATATATTTCGGGAAAATGATTCATTGTTTAGAGGGAAGGTGTGTAGGCAATATGGGAGGTATAGAGAGGGAAAATGGCGGTATAAGTTGTTAGAATCACTGGACATTGCCATCCGCCGTTCAGGCCAGGGAGAAAGGGAGTGGCGGGGATGGCGGGATTGTGGTGAGGGAGGGTGTGGGAGACAGGGAGGGAAAGAACCGTGGTGGTGAGGGAGAGTGTGGTAATCAGGGAGGGAGGGATGGAGAGGTGGTGAAGGAGAATGTGGTGGCTTGTGTGTATGGGCCGTGGCGGTGAGGGTAGAAGTGATGGTGGCAGTGGTGGGTCAGAAAACTTACCCTTGCTTGTATTTCAATTCCTAAAACTGGGAACAGATGACAGAGCCAAGGGAGAAGCGGTCATCCTTTTCGAAGACTTAAGGGTGTGGTGTCTGAATGTCCATCGAAGGAACGAGAATGAGACGATAGGAGAGGGAGGTAATAAGTGCTTGAGCTTCCAGCTCTGAGTAAAATCAAGCTTAAGGGGAAGGGGGAAGAGTCGTTTGGGAAAGTCCTCTGGGTATAATGTGGGGCTAACATGAAAGCTAGACACAATGAGGGAGAAGCAATGAAGGAGGAGGAGTTGTAGGAATGAGCAATGAGAGTAAGGAAAAAGATGTGATATGGGTGAAAATGAAAGAGGATGATGATCCTTGTATGACTGTCACCGCTTTTGCGCCGCACTGTAGCGAAAGGAGAGATGAAGAGAGGCAAGTGTTTTCGGAAGAGCTGAGTGAGTGCTTCAGCAGTTTTGATGGAATGGATGAAATCTTGATGATAAGTATTTCTAATGCAAGAATAAGTGATGTATCTGTTAAACGGATGAATAAGGGTTGTGGGGTAGTCACTGAGATCGAAAATGGTGACTATGTTGTAGGGCTGTGGGCTATGACTGGGAATAACTGGTCTACAAAAAGGGCAAATGCAAGTATACGTGAGTGAGAGATGTTGAAGGTCATGGAAATAGTTGCATTACTGGTATGTGCTAAGAGAGGCAGCTGTCGGGATGTCTGATCATTTCTTCGTGGAGGTAAGGGTCAGAGTTTAAAATGGCTTCACGAAAACAGAAAATGACAGATAGGAAGAAGGCTGTGAAAGAGAGCGAGTTTGAAACGAGTATTGGATGAAGATATACCGGGAGCGGGTGAGCGAAGAAGAATGGAAAGTAGTATGGGCAGCCGTCCTAAAGTCTGCGGGGGAATTATGTGGCATGAGAAGGTAGTAAGTGAGCGTATGAGAAAGGGGAATGAGTGGGAAGATGAGAAAGATAAATTGTTAGTGAAATAAGAGGAAAAAAAAGAGATGATTACGGGATTTATATGCAACGAAGGAGTTCGAGTGATTAGCAAATGTACAAGAGGAAACAGCAGGAGGTCAAGGGGAACGTTTGTTCATGGGATCAGAAAGAGAAGGATAAATTAGGGCTGGATAGAGATAGAGAGGATCAGCAGTGCTCTGGAAGGAGGCGAATCGTGTGTGTGTGTGTCTGTGTGTCCAGTTAGAATGCTGTGAAAAAACACACAGAAAAGAAAAAGGTTTTACTGGTAGGATCATTCCCATTAAATAATCTTCGACAGGGTATAAGAAGGAGGTACTTACGGCAGCCCATCTCGTCGAAGACCTGGTCATATCTATTGTAACAATGGTTCGTCCCGTCGCAGATGCTGTCGGCTGCCACACACCGGTCCTTGTCTCGCTTCTCTTTGGCATCCACACACAACGTGGCTCTCCCGACCGCACACACGGCAATACCTGCAGGTTACCGGGATTACTCATCACCCAGCTCATTGGAAACAGTCACCACTCACTTCTCAGGAGTGTAATCACCACCCAAAATAACAAGGAACAGTCGTCTTTAAACTTAAGAGGAACAGTCATCACCCAGTTCACATGGACCAGTCATCAGACTGATGGCCAAGACTCGTTACCTCCCACTTCACTTGGGTTTCCTCTCCTCCCAGCTCACCAGGACCACTCACCACCCAGCTCAGGAAGATCACTCACCACCCAGCTCACCAAGATCGGTCTCCACCCACCTCATCAGGAACATCCACATTCTACAAAACCAGGAAAGTCACCATCCACCTCACCAAGGTCAGTCATGGCTCAACTAACCACAAACAATCACTATCCAACTCACCAAGAACAGCTGTCACCCAGCTCACCATGTAGAGTCCTATCCCAGCTCACCATAAACATTCAACCACCCAGCTCAAGAGGAACAGTCAAACGTCTCAGTTCACTAGAATCATACACCATCCAGCTCACCAGGACAAATCACCAATGACTTCACCATAACAGTCATCTTCCCCATAGTCTACCGTTTGTGGTGAGATGATAGGCCAATACAGTGACATACTATCAGATAGAAGAGAAGTGGATAAGTGTTATTTCTCCTATACATATTAATTCTAACCTCAACCATAAAGCTTCTTAGTAGCCTGTTACATCTGGAACATATGATGATGTGATGAAAGAAATGGGGCAATGAATGAAATTCGTCACCAATAAAAGCCAATTTGGTGTCTCTCATGCTACTTCCATCACCAGTGGGTCTTCCATCACTGAAATGAACAGGTGTATATTTGGGTTTCCCTAATCCTTCGGGTGGCACAGATGACAGGAAGTTGGCTCTACCACCGAAATAAGTTGTGTGTAGTGAGCTATCCACTTGGTTTCTGGTCTTCATCATGGATGTAATCATGCAAGCGGGAAAGCACTGATTGCTACACCTGGCCATGAAGCAATAGGGTCCTTTATTGTTCATTATGCTGGCGTGATATCGCACCAATAATGATAGATGACCTGGTCAAGAGAGCAGAGTTAGCCACACCTTAATGTCCCGTGCTAGTGTGGTCAACAAGGAGGGTACACCCACCGGAGGTCCTGGTATAATATCGGCTGCAGTCTTGCTCATCAGCGCAGTCGACACAGTCACACTGAGCGTCGCATACGTTGCCCAAGGAGATGCACTGGCTGTTGGGGCATCGGAACTGCTCCTCCCCACACTCGCCACCTGAAGGAGGAAGGAGGAAGAGAAAGAGGGAGAGGAGGAGTTATTTTCTTGGGAGAGAGAAATGTGGAACACTAAAAAAAAAAATCTACAAAACGATTCATCATAGCGACATTGTGGAGGAACGTCAGCAGTGGACAGAATCTAAGACAGATCCCTCCCGGACCTCCGCTGGCTACATCCTGGTACACACACACACACACACACACACACACACACACACACACACAAATCCTCAACTCACAGATAACAAAATAACACTAAAACTTCATGACTCACTCGGGAACGCAGGCGGACTTGTCAAACACACACACAAGAGACTTAGCAGAAGGATACATTACATATTCATCAAACAAACACAGACTTCTCAAAGGAACAGAGAAGACATCTTAGAAAGATAAAGAACTGTTAATGAGTGGCATTTAACCTCTTGAAACAGTTGTATTTGCTATTCAGAGAGAGAAAAATGACAAACAGACACAATAGATATGTATTTGTCATTCATAAACATATTTCTTATTCAGAAAGGAAATTGAAAAAAACAGGCGCAATATTGTCTGACAGAGACATGTCAAGCAGAAGCAGCCTTGTCTAAAGAGATAAACTAGAATCGAGTAATCTTGTTATTATCATTAGAGGCAATACAATCCCAGCCTGCAATCTCTATAAAAAAAATCAAACTCTATTTTCACATCCAGTATTCTTTTTTTTTTATTCTTACGAACCACGACCGACACTTTCTGCGACTGTTGAATGAGAAAGTTAAGTTGATGGTGTATGGGTGTGTCCTGCAGGGAAAGAGTGCGAACGATTAGGAAACGTATAAGAGGAAACAGCAGGAGTTCTAGAGACAAATGCAAAGAGCCAGCAGCGAGAGAGGGCAAGTGAAAGCTAGGGATGGAAGAGTAGTGGCAAACTTCAGGTTCCTAAAAGAATTAGAGGTGTTTTGAAAGGAAGGGAACAGTGTAAGGAGACAAAAGAGTACAAACGGAAGCATCAGTGAAAAGAACAGATAGGAGAGCGATACCAAGTAAGGACAAGATGAAGATAAGATGGAATCATTGTTATGAAGGACTGTTATATGTGTTCTATGATATATAACAGCAGACGTGGTGTTTTGGACGTGGAGGTACAGCATGCAAAGCGAGAGTCGTGGCAACTGGTTTGATGAAGGGAGGTGGTGAAAGGCTAGTGTACTGGGAAATGTGGCAACAGCTGCTGGGGGTAAAGTTGAATTTCTCAAGACAGCGGGTGAGCAGCGTCGCTGACTGGCTAGTTAGGTTTTCCATCGTATTTTTACGTCAGGTTTAGGTGCCTAAGGATTGGAGAAATGCATGTATAGTGTTACTATGTAAATCCAATGTGGACAACTCGCTGAGTTGTAAGAGCTGTATGGGAGAGTGTCGCCTCAGGAGTGGTGGTAGAAGATGTTTGCTCTGAAAAATACATGTGAGAAATACTCAGAGAAACAAGAATTCTATGTGACCTCAACAGACCTAGAGATAGCGTATAGCAGAGATGATAAAGAAACTTTGTGGATGTTATTACGAATATACTAGATGTAGCGGGGAGCTTCTATCAAGAGTAAGACGTAAGTCTGAGTAAGATGAGAGGAAGGTGAGTTGTTCTACGTGAAGGTACAACTGTGGCAGGGGTGTGTAATGTTACCGCAGTGGCTTGATCTATTGATAGATGAGGTAGCGAGGGAGGTAAACTTGAAGGTCCTAGAGACAGTGGCAGGTCTGCAGTCTGTCAGCGAGTTGGCAAGGAACTTGGAAGTTAGTTGGTGTTTATTAACGAAACAGCTCTGGTTGCAGAGTCGAGTTCAATAAGACTACAGCGACAGTTGTTGGAGTTTGGGAGAGTAACTTGAGATATAATGTGAATGAAAGGAAGGCTATCAAATTGAGCAGTGGAAAGAGACAGGTTGGTCTGATTGTGAGTTCGAAGAGAGACAACCTGGAGGAAGTAAACTGAACATGACAGCGAAGGGACAATGAAGCTGAGGTAAGGTTGGAGGTGTGTGATAGAGACAAAGGTCCTGAGTTTATCAAGGAGTGTATGGAAAAGGAGGAGATCACTGCCTTTAAGGGCAAAGATGGGTATGTTGGAAGGTGCAGTACTTAGTCCAATTGATGTTGTATGGATTCGGGTGGATGTATTGGAAATATCCATGATGTAAATGTATGGAAGTGGGTGGATGTGTTGGAAATGTAATGCTTGAGGACAATATGTGTGTGATGAGGGCTGGTTGAGTAAGGAATGACAATGTAAGAAATAGATGCGGTAATGAGAGGAGTATGGTTGAGAGGGCTTAGGAGCGTGTGAAGTGGTATGGCCTTATGAGTAAGGAGAGGCTAAGTGAGTATACGTGTCAGGATGGGAGAGAACAAGGAAAGGGGAGACAGTAGACGAGGTAGAAAGTTGGAGCGAAAGATGTGAGTGATCGGGGCCTTAGAAATGCAGAAGGATGTAAGGTTTGCATGACATGCAGCCAATTGCAGTGATAGGGCACACATGACGCGACGTGCTTGCTATGGGTTAAACCAAGCATATGAAAGGATAAGGAGAAAGCACGGAGAGATTATGGGACTTGGTTATGGAAAAGGGAACTCTGGTTTCCGTGCATTACACATGAGACGGTTCTTCGACTGTTCCTGGTGATGCCTCGAAATGCAAGAAACAGCAAACAAGTATGTAAACGAGGAGGAGAAATGTTCCTCTTAGATTCTCACGAAAGGGCGAGAGACAGAGTACATTATCGATATATCTGAGCCACAGCGCATCAATGGGCTTATATAATGAGAGACGAGTATACTGCAATCAGCTGGGTGAGTATGTCAGCAGTTTTAATGCGAAGGAGAGGTACGTGGCAGAGGAGTGTATGAAGGGGTATTCAGTAGAGTGAATGAAAATGGTGAACAGCTTGCAGAGTTGTGAGCTGGAAAAGGACAGTTGATTGGGAATACCTGGTTTAAAAAGAAATATACACAAGCATACGTATGTGAGAAGGAAAGATGGTCAGCGGGCATAATCGGATTACAAAGTAACTGATAGGCGTGTCAAAGAGGCAATTTTGGATGCAAATGTGTTGTGAGGGGCAGGTTGTGGAATGTCTGATCTCTTCCTTGTAAAGGCGAGGGTGAAAATTTGCAAAGGGTTTCGGAAAAGAAATTCTATCGGTGAGAAGGCGATGGGAGTAAGTGAGCTTGGGAAAGAGACTTGTGTGAAGAAGTAACAGTAGACAATCGCAAAATATGAGAGTAATTGAAGCTAGGAAAGTGTTCTTCCTCAGTTGTAAGGTTTTGTATGGATGGAGGAAACATCAAATTAATATCTGTAAGGGTTTAGTGTATGCCAGTTTGTCAAAACCATTGGAACCTAATTGCCCTAAAAGATTTATAAGAGCTATTAACACCTTAGAAAAAGACAGTGATATACATATTACTAAAGCAGATAAGGCTAACACTGTTGTGATTTTAGACAAAAGTAACTATTCATCTAAAACAAAGATCTTTTAAAAGATGACACAACATATTCTAAACTCAGTAAGAATCCCCTAGAAGCAGTTAATTCCCATTTCAATAAAGAGATGAAGTTGTTGGTGAAAGGTAATGGTTCTCTCATCAAAAATTTGTCATCTTTGTCCCCTTCATTGCCATATATGTATTGACTTATCAAAACACAAACAAAATTTCTCAGCAAGACCTATAGTGAGTTCAGTAGGCTCCATCACATATGAATTCTCAAAATGGTTAGTTTCTTTATTAAGCCCTTTAGTGGGTAAGATATCAAATTCTAATATCATGAACAATGTAGATTTAGTCAACAAGCTTAACAATATCAATGTTAGTTTTGATTTCAAATTAGCTAGCCTTGATGTTTCTTCACTTTTCACAAAAGTTCCAGTTGATGACCTTTTAGAATATTTGTTTGTTGTCTTGGATGATACTCATTTACCTATTTAAAAGTCTGTTTTCATTGAACTGATAAAATTGTGTATAAAAGACTGTTTATTTCAATTCAATGGAGATTAATATGCAAAAAAAATTGGTATTACAATAGGTAACCCTCTTTCACCTGTACTAAGTAATCTTTATATGGAATTTTCTGAAACAAAATTACTAAAGGATATATTACCTTCTAATGCAATTTGGTTAAGGTATGTAGAGGATGTTCTTTGTGTTTGGCAAACAAATGAAAATTTACAAATATTTATCGATTTACCTAACAATTTAGTACCTTCCATCAAATGTACTGTAGAAAATGAAAATAATGGGATGTTAGAATTTTCAAATTGCATGATCCATAGGCAAGGAAACATGTTAAAGTTTAGCATATACAGAAAACTTACCAATGTATGCTCATACGTCCATTATTACTCATCTCAACATGACAGAGTTAAATTATCATCATTTCAATCTATGTTCCTCATGGCATTACGTATTTGCACTCCCGAGTATATTGATGATGAGTTTGAGAAGATGTATTCTATTGGATCTAAGTTAACGTGCCCTAGATATTTCAGTGATAAATCCCTTAAATTAGCAAAGAAATCATTTTGTAGAGATGAGCCCCAACCTCCCAATGACACCAAGGATCTTTTAGTTCTCACTTATGATAATAATTTTACTTTACTTCCCGTGTTGCTTAAATCCTTTAATGCAAATGTTGCCTTCAGCAACAATAATACTATAAAGAATATCTTAATCAGGAATTCACCAGAAAATTCTCTTGGGTGCATCAATAAGTGCCATGTAGAAATTGTGATAAGTTTTATGTTGGTCAGACTGATGAGGATTTTTCTGCTCGACTTAAGCAACATAGATATAGTATAAGAACGGGATAAGAATCAAATGCCTTGTTTAATCACGTAAAAAACTATGATCATTGTATTGACTAGAGTAATGCCATCTCAGTTATTAACTCTAACTCTATTACCACGAGATATATCATTGAAGCTTCTATTATCAAATACAAAAAGAATTATGATCTTAATATTACTGATGGTCTATACAAATTAGATAACTTTATTGTTGATAAGATTTGTAAAATGATAAGTTTATGATACGCTCGTTGTCTGTCTTGGACAATCGTATGTTTACCAAATGACGTCCTAACTACGTCTCTTCGTTGTATATCAACTGAGTGTCATATTTCTCTCTTGTGTCTTGTATAATTGGCTTTCCTTACTTTATATTATCCTCTGTTATCAAACTAATGTTATTTCATGTTAGATTCCACCACCTTGCAACATTATCACCAATGTTTTACCAGATATTTGAGCATATTCCATTTAGCCAGCGTTATCTCATCTTCCTTGTACCTGAGATTATGCAGTAAATCTTGCCTTATCATGTTTCACCTTATACTGTCTTTCTATTTCCTTCCATCACTTTAACCTGCTCCCGGCAAGCAGCTCTCAGGATCCACTGTTCCTGTTCATGCCGGGACATTCTAGCCAAGGTGGGCGGCTACGTCCTGGAGGAGCGAGGTCAGGTCAAGGTCAAAGGCAAGGGTGAGATGACCACCTACTGGCTCGTTGGTAAGTCCTCAGACAGGGTAGGGTGTTTTGGTGGTGAAAGTGGTGGTGGTGAGAGTGGTGGTGGTGTTGGTGTGGTGGTAAGAGTAATGGTCGTGTGGATGATGGTGGTGAGGATGGAAACGGTGAAAGTGGCAAGATTGGTGGAGGTGAGGATGGTGTGGGGGTGTTGGTAGTGAGGATGGTTGTATGGCTGGTGGTGGTGAAGGTGAAGGTGATGAGGAGGGTGGTGATGAAGAAGGTGGTGTTGCTGGTGGTGGTGAGGGTGTTGGTGTAGGTCATGGTCTTGGTGAGGGTGGTGGTGGTGAGGGTGATGGTGGCTTGTGGTGGTGTGGTTAGTGGTGGTGAGGGTGGTGGTAGTGAGAATTGTGGTGAATCTGGCTGTGCTTAGGGTGGTTGTGAAGATCTTGGTGAGTATGGTGGCAATGGTGGTGTTGGTGAGGATGGTGGCGGTGAGGTTGTAGAAAGTGGTGGTGTTGGTGAGGATGGTGGCGGTGAGGTTGTAGAAAGTGGTGGTGTGGCCGGTGGTGGTGGTAGTGAGGGTGGTGGTGTGAGTGATGGTAGTGCTGGTGTGGGTGAGGGTAGTGGTGGTGGGGGTGAAGGAAGGTTGTGGTGAGGGGGGTGGCGAGGAGGGTTATGGTGGTGAGGATGGTGGAGGTGAGAGTGGTGGTGAGGGTGGTGGTATGAGTGAGAGTATTGGTGTGGGTGAGGGTATTGGTGGTGACAATGGTGATAGCGAGGGTGGTGGTAATGGTGGCGATGACGGTGATGAGGAGGGTGGTGTTGGCTCTAATGAGTATGACAGGCAAATACCATAAGCGGGGTTATCAATCAAATATGTATAAGGTAATACGTGTTTGATATAGTATGTTGAGAGAAACATGATATCCCTAGTTGATTTGTGGACAAAGTTCCCTGTCCCCTCCCTTGGTATAACATGATACAGGACTGACAATTTTAACACTTGCAATGGCAAAAATATCTCCCCTTAGGTGAAGACCCAGAACGCAAGCGTCGTCGTGAGCGGTCACGAAGGCAACGTGAACTGCAGGTGGAGATACTTTCCAAGAATGGGTGTGTGGGCGGTTTGCGTGGATCTCTCAAGTGTGGGAGAGGAAGAACCTCACCCCTTCCCCGCACTCTGAGCCTAGAGTCGCCCAAGCGCCTCAGATTCGCCATGTCTGAGGAGCTGGCAAGCCGGGCACTAGCAGAAGTGACTGTAGGAGAGGGGTCTCCGCATCCTCCGGCCTCACCTGCTTCTGATGACTGCACGGTGCGGCGTGTCAACTACGAAGTCAAGCGCAACTCCTGCCCTTGCATTAAGGAACACCGTGAACAGACGCGGGGGAACCACACCCAAGTGCTGTTGATGCCTCCAGGTGACGACGCTCAGTTTCTTTCTAATCTGGAGTTTGCTGTATCCCCTGTGTCATCGCTAGCTGGCTCGGGCGATGACGAGGCTTTGGCAGCCAGCCGTAGGACCTCATTTAGTGAGGTTGGCGGCTCCCGGCCCTCAAGCTTCGTGGAGAGCTCAGGAGACCCCGGGCTCTCTACAACAAGCGAACCCCAACAATCTTCCCTCCCTCATGACGTGGCTCTGCGTTCTACAAGAACAGTTCAAACGCATCAGGATGTGCTTCATAATAATAGTTCTGATTTAGATTTGACGTTAGGTGTACCTTCTGCTCTCAGCAGACCGAACAGTGCCGATGGTAGTACTCCAACAGCAAACTCCGGGGTTAAGGCTCGCTATTCTCTTTCTGGCAACGGCAACAAGTGGCGGTCACACAGCCTAGCCTCGCAGGGCAGTCGGAGGGGCAGTGCGGTTGATAACGACTTGCTGACAGTCGCTGGAGGTGAAGGAGCCGAGGGGAGAGCGGCTCGGCTGCGCTTCTGCAGTAAGCAAGACGCTTGTTCGTCCTCCACTGACTGTGAGGAGTCGGCTCCTCTCTTGGCCAGTGTTGTCAACTACAGAGTCATTAATGAGGTGCACAAGCTTCCAGAGAGAGAGACTCCAGTGTAGAGCAGCTATACCTTCCCGTCGAGAAGAAAGACAAGCTTGACAGACGAATAAAGGATGTGCCTGGAGGGTGAAAAGGATGTTCCAAGTGGCGAAGAGAGTACAGAAAAAGAAATAAAACGACCGGCAAAATGAAAGAATGTGGTAAGTTAACACGATTAGAAGAGGTCTCCCGCATATGACTGACAAATGTGTTAGAGTAATAAGTGCTGGGAAAGAGTGGGACAATTTCAAGGTCAGTTTCTTAAGGGTAGGAAGGAAAAACTCTTATCAAGTGAGATGTTACAACAGAAAAAAACAATATCTTTGAGTTAGTGGTGGTAGCTGGAAATATGTGGATGAGCTTCTAAAAGTGATGAAAGAATATTCAGACACTGGTATTCTATTGCTTGATCCTCAGTGATAAACGGGAGATGGAGACCTTACAGGTGAGTGATTGTTCCTTCGCTGGCGCTTTA
>JAUTXX010512805.1:0-11839 GCA_032273605.1 Panulirus laevicauda | reverse complement strand
TGAGTTGTAGCCCGTGTGACGGTCACCACGACTGTCTGCTGGGTGACGGTGAGTTGTAGCCCGTGTGACGGTCACCACGACTGTCTGCTGGGTGACGGTGAGTTGTAGCCCGTGTGACGGTCACCATGACTGTCTGCTGGGTGACGGTGAGTTGTAGGTACGAGTATAATAGATATTATACGAAGTGACAGTTGTAGTCATGGTGAGGCTCCGTCATAGTGATGTGAATCGTAACTAATTAACACTAGTTTCATTAATAATTGAGTCACATATAATTACAGTTAGAATCTCAGGCGAAGAGGTGGTCATATTTTCCTGATGACCATCAATATGAACATTCAAACATCGATGTACATTATGTTAAGTCTTTCGGTTCAGGATGTTCATCCATAGCAGCTTTGGTAAGTGAATGTTGAATAATAGGAGTTCTGGTTCAGGAATGTTGAATAATAACTGTTTTAGTTCAGGAATATTGAACAACAGTAACAATTCTGGTTCAGGAATGTTGAATAATAACTGTTCTAGTTCAGGAATATTGAACAACAGTAACAATTCTGGTTCAGAAATGTTGAACAACAGCAGCATCAGTTCTGGTTTAGGGGATATTGAATTATAGTACCAACCTTCAGTCGGATAAAGTATCTTGTCTGCCCCCTAGTGCTGTATGGATGAGTTATGATCGAGTCTCTCAACAGACGAGGCCGAGTGTGAGATGATAGACTGTGGCAACCTGGGCTGCTCCTACGCTTGCAAGGATACCGGAGACTCCTGCCTCTGCCAGCATGGCTACACCCTCGCTGCCGACAACACCACGTGAGTACTGTAAACACACATCCTACCCCCTCGTACTCTAGAATCCTTCCAACATTCGTCTTGTGGTAGAAGGTCGTAGGGCTGTCATCTTGAAGAAGGCTCGTGTATATAGGCCCCTGGGTGAAGGAAGTGACATGTCTGGTACACCATACACCACCTCAGGCTGATGATTCGTCAGGTGACGGGTCCAGTTGCACTTTGTGTGTACGTGGCACTCGACAACTCTGCAGACGAGTCTACGACACAACCATTTGTTCTTAATTCAGCTGTTGGTCCAATATATCCAAAAAGAAAATGAGTGGACCATCTTATGTTTTGCACATTGTTTTGTCAGTGTTGATGTTTGCTGCTAGTTGTTGCGCTTCAGTCGCTGAAGATTCCATTTTGATATTTGCTTTTCCTCTCAGTTGCTAAAACTCAATTACATTGCCTAATTGAAGGAGTTAAACGCGAGGGCTACACAGGACATTTTGAATGACCCACGAGGATTAATTGGTATGAGGAAAGTTTCAGACTCCCTTGGTCAGATGCCTCCCACTTGGTTTGTCATCCCACATAGTCTGTTACTGAACGGCAAGAATGGTCGTTATCTTAACTGGCTTCCCTGTAACGCTAGTCGTACCTCCAGAACATCTATCGTTACCTCACATGGTGTGTCACCTGCCTGCTAGAGTTGTCTTGAGTCACCATACACACACTGTTGTAACTCCTCGAGGCCTAGTGTCACCCTCACTCAGTGTGCCGTCACGTCACATGGCCCTGTGTTATCCCACATGGTCTCTCGTCACCCTACACGTTGTGTAGCATCATCATCTTCATCTCTTGCTCATTTGACAGACCAGAGAACGTCATCCTCCATGATCGAACGTCAACATCCTGCCATGATGTCACCCCTCATGATCTTTGTCATCTCCCTGATTCATGGTATATCACCCCACAAGACCTGATGTCACCCCACATGACTTTATGACTCCCCTTTGATTTATTTAATGATTTATTAATGTGTACCTGCTAATGTACTCTGCCAAGACCATCATCTTCGCCGTCGCTGTGTAGAATACAAGGTAAGATGTGATAAAGGTTCCAGGAGGACTGAAGGTAATCCAGGTAGGATAAGGAAAAGGTAATGACAGTATTTTCCAATGTTTGAACTGTTCATACATAGACACCATTATCACAGACTTTATTACTACGTGTGTTATGCTGTGATGTAGTTGCTCAAAGCCTTGTTGACGTGTAATAAATTTGATCGATCAAGTATTTTAAAGGCAGTTTTAACGTTTCGTTTCGATCTGGTTTCCAGTTTCTTTAATATTGTTTTGATGTGGGGGAGGAGGGGGGGGATGGTTGATCCTGACTATCGAACAAGTAGTTTACTCGTGATATAAAGTAAGAGACTGTTAAAGAATGTAGTCGTAGTTTGTCTGCTACATGTAGTGCCGATGGTAGTACACTACATCGTTCTGGCTAACGAATGACTTGAAGGATCGTTTAACTGTGCAGATGGCGCCCCATGTCTGTTATTTTAGTGATACCTGGTTCCTCTGTCTCACCTCGTATGGACAAGGTCCTCGTAAGAGAGTCAGACAAGAGCAGAGTCGTGCAGTAAAGCTTGGTTACCTGGTGGTGAGATGATGATCCCATCAGCTTATCACCACCTCAGGCCACCCTCGCTGCACGAAACGTAGACAAGACTACCCAGTTGGCCCCTGGCGCCACTGTCTAGGGAACAGGACGCTCTCACACGCACAGACGTGCTGTCACTTCTCTCCCTAATTAAACACAGATTTCAGCTCCTTTGTTTTGGTATTTCAAAGGTTTTAGTCATGAGCAGAAATCTTCATCGGGGACCAAAAAAGAAATAAGGTGGGAATGTAGAAAAAGTGGAAATAAGGTGAATGATCTTAAGGGTATTTGAGGCGGCTCATCTACCTTTCGAAAGTGAGTGTTGGTAAGAAAGGGCTGGGTAGAGGTCGCCCCCCTTCCTCCTGATCGTATGATTAGTGTTGTTCCTTCAGCCTTGACGCTAGGCTTCCCAAACGTCCTCCTCCTCCTCCTCCTTCCCTGCCGCCCACACCACTACTGGTGTTGTCCAACCTTTGTGTCCAAAGGTTTCTTATCCCTTCTGTCTGGAAAAATATTTTTTAAAGATCTTTATTGATTACGGTAAGTGTGTGGGAGAGTATGGTGGGAATGATCAATTTTGTACCACTTTGCACTACAGTTGGCACCGTTCTAATGAGATCAAATACTGATTTCGTTTTGTATTGGAATATCCGTATTTTGTTGCCATCGACATCACTGTATTGCTGATGAGTTTGTTTTTTAACACTGCGTGAGCTCACCAGGAGCCGTAGTTACTGCTTCTAGAGCAGGATCCACGGTTTGCTGTGGGGACACATGGCGCTAGAATTTGATCCATTTTGTTGTAAGAGGATCTGATGCTTCCATGTTTTCCTGTCCAGTTTATACCTTTGTTATAGATATTGATGTATTTGTAAAGGAGAAGTGTTTTCCTTTATCCAGGTAGAAGAGAGGATTTAATCCTTTATCTAGTTGTATCCTTCATTCACCTGGTACAAGATAGTCTCTTAATGTAACAATTTACCAAATCATTTGCTTATACAAATATACGTTGTTTTTCCCGCACTATCTTCGTATCTCTCATGCTGTCTGATCTAATGAAAGTGAAGGCGCAGGGTGGCAGCAGCAACCCACTTAAGTTGATGCACCAACACCGCCTCGGACACACAGGCGAGTCTTAGTCTTGCATTTCTTGGGGGCATTCATGGCCGAAAAAAGTTTTTACGATGGGATAAAAAAAAAAAGTTGTAGACAGAACTTGAAAGTAGGAAAAAGTATGTATAATATATAGAGAAAAGTGGGCTTCGCATCGGACAAGTGCAGGGAACAGGCAGTGGGAGAGAGAATGGTGTGTGTGTCCGCTGTGTTGTAAAGGTATGGAGTCGCTACAATGGTCAAGCACAGTGACAATCTCATCGACTCGGTTGATTCTGGATGTAACAGCGAGATCACGGAGGGTAAAGACAACACCAGGATCATAGAGGAAGGAAAGGTGGGACTGAAACCTGAGAGTCGGGTCTTGATAAGGTGTGGAGACTTACGATCGAATCTGTTTAGAAGGGCTGAAGGAGAATCAAATGCAACTCTCCAAATGCGTTGAACAAAATTCCACCTTAGGATGACCATAGCTTTTGGGAGAATGTAACGATATAACAGTCACGGAAATCTTCCTCGTCACAAGTTATTACTTGAAAAATAAGTTTATTTCGCACGAGATTGTGGTTTGTGATTCATAAGTGAATGTTGACGCGATCTGACACTGTATTTAGATATCAGCAGTTGAAGGCGAGGGACAACTGAAAATCTCGAAAATAGTCGAGGTGTGTGAACGAGTTTTCTTTTTTTATAAAGTTAACGTTTCCAAAGAGAGAAGGTTGTGATGCAAGAATTGATGGTGCCAATGGAGGAAGAGGAGGTCTTAAAGGAGATGAGGAGAGGTCTTATGGTGCAGGGCGATAAGAGAGATTTGGGTATGCGAAAAATCGCCGATGCTTAAAGGTAAGAGGGTGGGGGCAAAACTGGAGCACTTACTTGCAACAGCAATGAGTGGAATAGGGAGAAACCCATGAACCACTGTAGAGGTACTTGACACTCACTGGAGGTGAGAGAGGTAGACAGTGACTGAAGCCTAAGGCCTAACTCACGATCTTATTTCTTGGCGAATCCTTCCGGTGAAAAGAAATTATTCAAACTTGCCAAGAGAAAAGTCAAAACATGAGTGAGACAAAAGATCTCTTTGAGCGGATAGGGCGATGCTCATGTTGTGTGTGTTTTAAGGAGATAGAAAATAGTTTTGTACGATTTCTGTAACGTTTGAAAAGGTACAGATACGAGCTTGTGGTTCGCGATTCTCAAGATTGGCTGTATATCCTCCAATGCCCATGAGATGGGGTTAGTAGTGACGGATAGAGGTAGGGTTAACAAGCTGAAGAAAGAGATGAACCATTAATTGCGGGGATGTTTTTCTGGGATTAAGGAAGAGGGACAGTCGGACCGGGAGTTTTGCTGGATTTATTATACGAGAAAGGAGGAGGATAGATGGGGACTTGACTTGCGGAGGAAGACGTCGCTGCTGTGGCGTGATAAGATGAGGGCGGGAGGTGGTATGATAAAGCCAGAGAACTTGTACAACTCGATCAGGAATGATGCCGGACAGGATGGGCATAGATTTCCCCCTCTCTCTCTCTCTCTCTCTCGAGAGAGAGAGAGAGAGAGAGAGAGAGAGAGAGAGAATGAAAAACGTAAATTTTTCAAATTAAGTTTGGTTTCTTGTTCTTACAGTACACCTTCTATGTCTCTAGACTCTTGGCCCACAAGAAAGAAATGTTTTCTAGAAAAAGCCTGATACTTAAATGATATTTCCACCTAAGGCTAATATTCTATTTCGCTCGTGTTATTATGGATGAAGACACTGCTCATGATATGCCAGAGGACTGATGAAAAGACATAGCTTAGAGCTAATTAGGGTCCAACAGTGCAAGCTAGCTGGGAAATATCTTAAAACAGTGGATACACAACTTGACACACACACACAGACCTTGACACACAGACACGGTTGCGATCCGAGTATCCTCGAACTAGAGCGACACCAGTGAACACTTCAGTTAGTAAATATGCAGAGTATGTGCCTTATCCCATGAGAGTCAGGAGTATGGCAAGGTGCCACGGACACACCGATCCAATCCGTCGACGACAGAAAACATAGTTTAGCATCGACGTCAGTATAAGGAGTGTTTCAGCCTGTTATTCCGTCGTGAATTAAAGGCAATGATAATAATAGCAGCATTTGCAATACGTACGTACATCCCTCTGGACGACTGACTACCATACAACCATCAGGATTCCACCTCTAGGCATAAGCATCATCAGGTAATGGACCAGACCATACATGCTTTACTCTGCTAGTGGTGTGGAGGTTGAGCTTTAAGTTAAAAAAAAAAATTATTGACCTTCGTGTTGCAGCGCCATAACCAAAGGTGAGGTAAGATAATTACACTTTACTGACTTTTATCCTCAGGTTTGCTCGACACAAACAGTCGTGGTCATGATCCTTGTTTCTCGCCCGCAAGACCTTGCAGTAATAAAACGTACCTAACTGGTGATCTATAAAGTAAATGAAGGTCAGCACAGCTTTCGTACATTTCATTGAACACCATTAATGGAAAGCAACATGTTATGAATACCTTCAGTGGATCACATGTACGATGGACATTTCATTTTTTTTTTTGTCCTTTATGCGACTCTGGCCACAGTGGTGCAGTGGCCGTGAGCTGTTCCCCCTGTGAAATATGAACCCTCACACAAAATGTGTACACAGGGCGGTAATGAAATTTCAGAGGAGGTAAACCTGCTTTATATATACATAGATTACTCTAGAATATTTACCGATCCGTACTAGTTTGTCGAGTGTGTGTGTGTGTGTGTGTGTGTGTGTGTGTGTGTTTTAGTGTCATAATCATATATGTATATACGTATATGTGACGTGTGATTGTCCATGCGCTAGCGTATATGTACGAGGATGACTAAAGGGTTAAAGTTAGGTAGTATGTTTGGGGAGACGAACTGGATGTTCTGGCTTTTAGTGAAAGTAGGCTCAAGGGAAGGGGGATGCACGGTTTGGGAACGTACCGGAGGTCAGGGTGAGGGTGAGAGCACAGAAAGGGAAGGCACTCCTGCTGGAAGCCACAGATTTTGTAAGTGAAAATAAAAGTAGATCACGAGAGTCAGGCTAGTGTTAGTGCCTATTGCACTAGGAAGCGAGAGGCGTGAGGAGGAGAGGCGAGCGTTTTGGGAAGAGCCGAGTGAGTACGTCAGCAATTTTTATGCGAAGGATGGAGTGATAATTATGGGTGATTTGAATGTAAGATTAAGCGACGGTAGTCGAGAATGAAACAGGAGAGCACAGGGTACCTGGTGTGAATGAAACCGGTGCACAGCTTGTGGAGATGGGATGTGTGCTGTAAAAAATAAATGGCGACTGGCAATACCGGGTTTGAAAATGTAAACATTAATACGCTTACATAGGTAAGAGAGTTTGGTGTGAGTGGGCAGAATTGGATTACATCCTAATTGATAATCTTGCTAGAGAGAGACTTCTGGATGTATACGAGTTAATAGTGTCAGTTGGTGGAATGTCTGATCACTTCCTGATGGAGACAAGGATCAAATTTCGTAAAGGCATTAGGAAAATAAGAAATCATATTGACGGGAAAAGACTGGTTAAAGTGAGCTTAGAAACGAGACCGGTGTGAGGTGATGCCAGGAAAGATTGGATGAAAAATGGCAAAAGGTGAGAGCACCCGTAACCAAAGGCGAGCGTGAGGGTTAGGAAGTATTTAAGGAAGTAGCATTTCCATGCGAGAGAGAAGTGTGTGGCGTACGGAAGGTGGGATGTGGGTATGAGAGATTGGGCAGTGAGTGGAGGGAGGAGGAAGTTACGCTGTTTCTGACACAGAGGAGAGTTGTATGGGTACTACCTAGAGGGAAGGAGCACGAGTGAGTGGGAGCTGTACGAGAGGATGCAGTAGAAGGTCAAGAGGACAGGTCGGGGGCTCAAAACGAGGGCAGATAAGAGTTGGGATGAGAAATTATCGGTATACTTTAGGGAAAAATAAGAATATGCTTTGCAGGAAGGTGAATGACAAAAGGAGAATGAGAGAATAGATGGGAACGTCATTGAAGAGAGCAGATGGAGAAGTGGCAACAGGCAAAGAAGTAGTGAAGAGTAGAGTCATTTACCGTCTGAGTTTTGAATTTGGGAGAAAGATTTTTTCTTTTTAGAATAGATATAGAATAAAAGCGCTGGCAAAGCAGCGAATTGTTGGGAGGAGTTTAAGTGTGTTGGAATGATACGAGGTCTTAGATCTCTGGGAATTGAAATGTATCGAAAAGCGTTGGGGTGGGCTGAGAAGTGGCAGGTAGTGCTTAGGAGGGCTAGAAGCAACAGGAATTCCTGGGAAGGTACTGAGATATGATCGGCATACGTGAAACGTTCAGCAATGTAAGAAGTAGAGAAAAAAGATTAAGAAGCGCTGGGAGATGCTGAGGAGTGTCTTGTGAACGCTTGCGAAGCGCTGGGAGGTCCCGACAAATGCTGGGACAAGCTGTTTACCTCTGGAAGGTAACGAGTCATAGCGGAAGATAATGAGAGGTCTCAGACGATATTCAGACGGTACGGGGGGGAGGAGGAGTAGGAAAGGGAGCGAGGGATGAGATGGTGAGGAGTAGGGCTAAATAACCCAACCCACAACTCTGGCAAAAGAAAGTTCCTCGTGTCGTGTATATTTATATCATCCGACCTTCAGGCGCGCGCGTCCCAGCATCACACACACACACACACACACACACACACACACACACACGTCCTTCCTCACGGATTATTAATAGTTGGTAAACACTGGGTTTACTCGAGGAAAGAGTACCACTCGTTCTTGGACTCATTTTCTGTTTCTTGTACAGAACGCAAGACCTTGGGGGTAATACCCACAGCGAGGGACACAGTAGTCACTTCCATGATGTATGACACTGGATGGCACCTCTCTCGTGCTTTAATGAGCGATAAGGTTACAAGAAGTGATGGGGAACTTACATCCCCCCGAGCGAAACGTTACGATCCATGGCCGTAAGACACAGCGTGATGACACGACCCTCTGGCGTGATGGGCGGACGAAGGGCTTAACCCAAGAGTCGTAAAGTTCTGCTGCAAAAAGTTCATGGGAAACAAGACAGAGAAACAGGTCACAGTCTGATAGTGACCCAATTACAAAAATCATCTCAATAGGAACAAGTCTTTAATTACACTCACAGCAAAACTCATTCGTTAATAGGAATTCTGACGCCAACATACTGCGTTTCCTATAATGCTCACATTTGTGGAGCAATTCACTGGCAATTTCATTACATTCATGAACATTTATGAGCATCGTAACCTAAGTTATAAGACGTGAAGCACATGAGCGCAGGGCGTTAACAAGGAAGTATATCATAATGATTGCACACTACAATACGAATATTCTAACAAATGAGCATTCTAACAGCAGACCGTATCAACACAGCCATAAATGAATGTCGAGGTGAATTAAGGAGCCAACTAACGGTAGACCATGCTAACACAGCTGGAAATTAATGATGAGGTGTGTTAACCAAGGAGCAGGCTAACACGGGAGCTCGTTGACACAGCCAGAAGTTAATGTCCCACTTCATCTAAGTGGTAGATGGCAAAACTTGAAACCTCTCGAGCACGACGGTAAAAACCCCTTGGGGATCCTGACGTAGCCTCCGACTCACCCCAGAAGGGTCGGGGCCATCCCGATATCCGATAGTCGTATCATCGCGCTCAAGGGTCGTAAGGTCATGCTCGAGGGCCGCACCATCGTGATCATGGAGTTCATGAAATGATGCTAAAACTCTTTATGGTCGTGTCTCTCAGACGAACAGCAGCGGTGGTAGAAGAGCCATCCTTAATGGCCACATGGAGGGCCTCCTCGTCCTCCTCCTCCTCCTCGTCAGGTCATCACAGTGTAAACAACACCGTTTTCCTCCTCCAGGAGATAATGTCAGACACGTCACGGTGAGTCTCCTTCCTTCACGCGAGCTCAAGCCTGTAGGCGGCAGTGATGATAAATATGGCTTCTCTGTTTAAGTCCTGGGAAGCTCTGTCTGGTGGATATATATATATATATATATATATATATATATATATATGTTTTGATCTGGTATCCTTAAATCATGTCCTAAGTCCTTTAGTCATAATGCTCAGGTCTTTGAATGACAATGCTCAAGTCCACGATTCATGTCTTAAATAGTTCTCAATCCCTTAAGGCATAATCTCAAGCCTTAAAGTCGCAGTTCTCGCACCCTTAAATCAGTTCTGAATTCCCATGATTCTTAAATCAAGATACTCGGTTCTTCTATCAGCTCTCACATCTCCAAAGATCTCTCTATCTTACCCTGTCTTTGCATCTAAATGTATGCATATCAAGCACAAGCTTATCTTGCATACTTTATCGAATCGTATTTCCTAATCTTAAACTCATCTCCACTATGTCCGTAGTTGCCAATCACGACGCTAAATATGCCCGACTTTTTAACCCATTCGTTAAAAAGAAAAATTCTAATGTGATAATTTGTATGGTAATACGTTAATATGTACGCTACAGCGTTCGAGACGAGGCGAATGTACTTAACTTTCTTTTTGGGGGTTTCGGTTGTTAAACCGATAGTTTACCCATCTGTATGCTAATATGTTCGCGAATTAATGGGTAAACATGACAATATTGGCACTTTGTTAACACGCGCACTAATATCTAGCCGTGTTTACATTCTCTCGCGTTAGTTTGCTCCTTTGTTAACACACACACACACACACCCATGCTGTGCTATGTTAACACGCCACGTGTTACCTTTCTCTGTTAACTTTCACTTGTTCCTTTGTTAACATATATTGCTGTGTGTAGTTGAAATGATGCAGTTCCTTGTTAATTCCTCATGTCCTGACGCTTGATATCCTGTAACTAATTGAAGAAACTCATAAATACTCCTACATGCAATGAAACTGCCAGCGAAATGCTCTACAAATCTGGCGATTGCAGGAAGCATAGCGTGTTGGAGTCAGAATACGAGCGTCGATATAATTGAGGATAATTAAAGGCCTGATCCTATCAAGAAAGGATTCTGAAATTAGGTCACTACCAGACTATGATCTGGACCAGGTCTCTACCAGACTAGGATCTGGACCAGGTCTCTACCAGACTAGGATCTGGACCAGGTCACTACCAGACTATGATCTGGATCAGGTCACTACCAGACTATGATCTGGATCAGGTCACAACCAGACGAGGACCAGGTCGGTGTTTCTCTCCAGGTCTTGCTTTTCCTCAACCCCTTTTGTACACAACGGTACGACCCTTGTGTCGGGTCAGTGGACAGCAATCGCGCTCAGGAGTCGTACAGTCGCCGTAGAGGGTCGTTGTGGGTCATGGGTCGTAACGTTTTGCTCAAGGAGAAAAAGGTCTCCATCGCGTCTTCAATCATCGGTAATGTCTATTGTTCATTCAGCGGAAAAGTACGCCCGTCAACCTGCCACAGCCACACACCTTTCTTGGAAAAGACTACCTTAAGCAGGAAGGGGTGTGCGCTGGGAGCTGCTAAGAATGCTTGAGAGGAACTGGTATACGTCCTGGGAGTTGCTAAAAGGTACTCTGAGAATTGGGAAAAACTAGGAAGTTTTAATGGATACAAGTTTCCTTTAAAATGTCCGTAGGTACGATGGTGAGTGCTGGAAGATACCGAGAAGTGGCGAGAGGAACTGGGAACAAAGGAGAGATGAGAGGCGAACTGGGAATGGAGGCAGGTGCTAGGAATGTGTAGGAAGAGGAGAGTTAAGCAGGGGAGGAGACGAGAAGTGTTGAAAAGCGGAGGACTGAGCTGGAAGGTAGTCGGGTGAATTAGGATGGAGCTAAAGACTGGGGAATAGTGTGGGTTGAGCTGGGAAAGACGGGATGAGCTGGGGAGACACAGATGAGAGACGTAAGCCAACCATAATCCTGGCTTGGATGATTCAATTAACAGGTGATCGTTAAACGTCACTTTATTGGGGAACGATCATTATTGTACAGGGCACCAGGCCTTACAGATATACACAGTTAGGTCACCTGCCCTTACTGAACAGGGCACCTGTCTTGAGTGTATAGGGTACTGGTTGTGACTGTATAAGGCACCGGTCAGTATTGTATAGGGTACTCAGCTTTTAACGAGACGAAGCGGACTGTTTAGTATTGCTCTATGGGTTTTCATTATTAAATCATTTACGTTTTTTCAATCTATACTTGGTAATGTGTGCAATACTTGTATTAGAGCTTTCATGTCTTTCCTAAGAGAGAGAGAGAGAGAGAGAGAGAGAGAGAGAGAGAGAGAGAGAGAGAGAGAGAGAGAGAGAGAGAGA
>JAUTXX010512794.1:0-11839 GCA_032273605.1 Panulirus laevicauda | reverse complement strand
ACGTCCAGCTTGCTTGCGTCTTGGGTTTTATCGCCATCGACCTATAAGGAGGGTCATTAGGATTACAACCCTATTTAATCTTGACTTACAGTCTTGTCCCTATAAGTTAGATACATTGTAACCCTCGCTAAGAGTAGATATGTACATACACATTGATTATAATTGATGTATATATAAGGAAGAATACTGCACCCAATGCTGTCTTAAGGAAGGGAATACGAAGGAGATTGGATGGGGAGAGATATGCCGTCACCATGAACAAGCACATATATAGGTTATAATGTACACATGATCAGCAGACCACCAGCCCAGTGACACAATGGACCTCAGCACGGTACCTTCCCGCTCCACCCGGGACCAAGAATGTTTTGCGTCACCTACCACAACCCCAGCCCCAGGTGGGAGGGAGACCATCCCGTGCCAAGTCATACCACCGCAGCAGCACTGAGCCGAGGTTCCGCCTCGTAACACCTGGATTAGTTTAGCTTCCCTGAGGAAGATCATCATCAATTGATCAATGATACTCGGTCTGTCCCCGGGTATATTATCTATTGTAAATGGTATCTTTTTCATTTGTAAGTGTTCTATTAGTTTCATCCTCTGCTGCATGAATTGTGTGCAGCAGAGGATGATGTGTTTTATTGAATTGATATTATCTGTATTACATATTAGGGGAATGGATTTGTCAGTGTAAGGTTTGAGGTGGGTGATGTATGTACAATTCATTCTGAGGCGGGACAGCACTTCTTCTCTTGTTCTTCCTGTAGGATGTCAGCCAGTCCGCCACTTCTTGTTTAAATCTATTGTTTATTGTCAAGCTGCTCCACTGACTCTACCACAGAAGATGTATTGATGTCTTCCTCAGGGAAAGGCTGGACCCTGAGCGATCAGAAAACCCTCCCCGAGTTCTGAGGTCGACATGGCCAACTTGTCTGCTTGCTCATTGCCGTAGATACCGCAATGACCCACTAGCCACTCAAATCAAGTTGACATCTTCGATACATGTATTTCACTCATTAATAAAATTGCTCTTTATTTCATTTGACTCTGTGACCAGAGTCTATAGCTTTAAGACCTGATAACTAACCTGAAAAAGTGACTGCTTTGAAGTGATTGGAGTTAATTACATAATCTCTGGCTTTGTCAATGACTTCGCACGAAAAACCGATGTATAATCGGCTATCAAAATTTAAACTTGTGAATTTTACGTTACTACGAATAGTGATCGGGTTGTTATTCATCTAAAATGGCAAGTTCGGGATTTTGTTTTTTCGGGTAAAAACAACCGCGATGCTTTTAATGGCAGAAATCTTGCAACGCCACTGTATCGCCCAACGATGAACGTGATCAATCGAGGCTTGAACTTGTTCAGCAGAAAATTGTGCATTACAGGAAGAATGCCATATTGCATAATCATCAGTTATGAATAGAACGCTGCCTTGCGGCACCCCATTTTCTTGAACAAAAGCGTCGGAGATTACATTATGCGCACCAAGTTTGACAAAGTTCTATTGCTTAAAGATTTTTTGATAGAAATAGTTAGATATACCTCTTAAATCAATAGCATTAAGTTTACTTAAAATTCCATTTCGCCATATCACGTCGTAGGCTTTTCTCAAGTCTAAAAATACCACAATTAAATATTCTTTCTTCAGATTTGACTCTGACATACAATGTTCCAAACTTATTAAATGATCCATTGTGCTTTTGTTGGTACGGAAAGCACACTGTTGACCATTTGATAAGTTTATTGATACTACAAAAAAACTTTTTATTTACCATTCTCTCCATGACCTTACGAATGTGTATATTCGTAAGGCGTCCAGAGCCCTTTGGGATCGGGATGATGTGTGTGCAAAGTGCCGTGAGTTTGGAAACGTTCGAGGCCTCCAAATCTCATTGTATAATGCTAACAACTTAGTGAAGTTGTGCTGACTAAGGTGCTGAATCATCCCGAAAGTGACCCCAATAGATCCAGGGTTGGAACCTTTACAGCCTGACAACAACAGGAAATACAAACAGGAAGTGCCGGACTGGCCGACCTCATATCGCAAGAATAGAAGAGAGGAGGTGGTGCTGGCCCTCAGAATAAACTGTACATTTATCACCCATATGAAGCCGTATGTCCACAAAAACTTTCCACCAATATGTCAACCAACAATGCCAAGAAATCTTGAAACTAGAACATTTACGATGCTATAGCTTTAATCAGCAGTTAAAAAAAAAATAATAGACTATCACAACAGGAAAACTAACATCTGTTTTGTCATTATCAATTTACTCAGGGACAACTCGAGTACTATAGGCAAACTGATGATGGTCTTCCTCAGAGAAACAGTATTAATCAAAGTGGTGTAGGGTTCTTCGTGGGTTCTTCTCTATGGCGGGGTTGGCTTCGGTGTGAGGCTCCTCCTACTTAGGCTAGTCGCATGATGGGCGGACATACGTGTCCACTCATTAGACAGTTGGCCTTGAGATACTGGGATTACCCTGCAGGTAACTGCGTCATGGCATTGAACCGGCAGACTTACGAATACATGATTATCATGTATGTGCTTGACGTGGTGGAGGCCTGCCTATCTCCTGTCCGTCCTATCTTCTCGCACTCTTGGGTCGACGGCAACTGTGGTGCTATGCCGACTGGACGGATTTTGCCGCCAGGTACCTTGGCTCAATACCCACAATATCTTTTCTTTCCATTATTCATTTTGATTATACTTTATCTTTATCAGAATATCAGAATTATACTTTTTCTATTTTTCCTACTCTCTCTCTCTCTCTCTCCAAAATTTTTGATTAGGTATGTAGGGATGGTTTCAATCACATACTGAAAAAGGGTTGCAGGCCTAATGACTTTCCTTATAGGTCGAAGGCCGTACAACCCAACGAACAGCAACAACAACAGGATTTCAAGGCAAGAAGTTCTTTCATATGAGATCGGTTGTTGTAATGGTGGCGTTTCCTCTGTGGCAAAGTCACTCTGAGTCAGCCCGGCTTGGCGTCTATTTTGCAAAAACGCTGATCGTAATTAGCCGAACTGCTCGTTTAGGAGAAACTCCTGTCGAAGGAGTTGGCAATGTCCAACGGGTTGTCAATGATCCTGTTTTGAAGATGTAGTTGTGTGGTGGGATGATGTTTTATAGTTTCTCTTTAGTTTAATTATTGTAGACCAGACGTGACTTGTGGGTGTTTATTGGTTGATAGTTGAGACATAGCCACGAAAGGAGTCTCTTTTTGCTTGTTTTATTGTTCTTCTTGCCTGAGTCCTTGCTAGTTTCTATGTTATGAAGTTTGTTATCTGAAGACTCGTTGTCGAAAATCCCATTTCTGTTATTGCGCTCACGCAGTGCATTTCGGCAATCTGGTGTACGCCAAGGAACTCTATACTTTCTGGAAATTGTAGAAACCTTAGGGATAGAATTATCAGCAGACCTGATTACGGTGACTAACATTTTTTTGCATCAGTGTCATCACCGGATATAACCAGAACGACCAACCTTACAAATGACACGCAATCTGTTGTCTTAGATTTAGACTTAGGTGGAGACGAAACGAGTTGGTAGTAATGTATCGTGAGTAAGATAAACAGGTGGGGAAATGGTCGCTTCCCAGGGAGTCGTCATAAATACCTCAGGTGACGTCGGTAAGCACATCCGGTAATGACAATGATAGATCGAGGGCTGAAAATATTGCCAGTTCAGTCATCTACAACGAGTGAGGTCACAGTTGATAATAAAGTAAACCAATTGTCTCCCTCTTGAGTCTGTCTGGATACGTTCTCCCTGACAATAATGGGCGTTAAAACTAGAATTAATTCATTGATTGCAAACTGAAAATAGCTCATCATCATCAAGTGCTTTGGAACCGGAGTAATATATCATATTTTACTCTACATTCGACGGCTTCCTATAGAGTAGAATGTAAATTCACTTCTGTATGGGTTAAGCTTTGATGTACATACATAGCTACTCCAGTACCTTCATCTCCTCTATACAAGTGAGAGCTATCCAGAACAGCACAATCTTCGATTGAATTGTTTAGATTGGTCTCTTGTAAACAAATAACAGCTGGCCCATATAATGCATGCAACAATTGCAGTTGTACTTGCTTATTCCTAAGGCCTCTACAGTTCCAATATATGAGATAGAACGAGTTGGCTTAAACGTTATTCAACCGGCCGCCAGCTTTCTAAGAGTTTTCTTTTCTTCCTTCTTTTTTGAGGAGAGGGGGGTGAACAGCCCCCTGGATGCAGCGCGGTCCATTGAATCGAGTGACTCGGATAAGGAGAACCTGGGAACTTCAGTCCTCCTCGCTGGAGCCACAGGAACCATGACCTGCGACGGTTGATCTTGGTGTGTCACTCAGTTGTTATTAGTGCTGAATTCAGTGACCAAATGTCAACGTCGTACACTGGGAGAGACGCCAAATTTCATAGCAACGACCGCAACGCTGCTCGGCTTCGAATCAATGAAACAGTACGGGAAGAAGAAGAGGCGCGTTCAGTCATATAGTGAGCAGCCAGTATTGGTCTAATGTCATACACTAACAACACTGGTGAAGCATGGACTAACTTCAAGACCAAATTTTTATGCATTTTGGGTAATTTAACGTCATAATGAGGTATGGCTTGAGCAAAAAACTGAGCCATGGATTATCACAGAAATCTATTGGACCTTGTACGTCAATCCGTCAATACCTAACCAGATTCAGGAGACCAAAGTTCAGTCAAATTATGAACAATACGTGTATTAAAGAAGCCACGTCAGATATGAGAAAGATATAGAAAAAAATCAATACAGAATTAGATAACAACGATAAAAACCATCCAAAGAAATTGTGGAATATCTCGAAAGTCCTTGGTGCTTTATCTAATGTAGTAACATTTGCTTTATTATACTGATAACGTATTATGTCTTTACAAAACAAAGGTAACTATAAATTTCAATAGAATCTTCACCACCGATACTTTACTATATGATGCATTACCTGCAAGTACTGGCCGCTTTAGTCTCACACAGACTGAACAATTCTAACTGTAAATAACATGTTTGGTTTATCTACTGTTACAAGTGATCAGGTGTGTAGATTTTTACGCAACATATGTAAGGCTTTTGGCTAAGACAACCTTCCAGATATATAAAAGATAGCTCTAGTTCCCCTTCCACTTGCTCATATCATGAATTTGTCTTTCAGTATTGGTAACATCCCTGATAATTTGAAGATGGCTAAGGATGGGTCTTGGTACAAACAAAAGAGCAAAACATGCTGTTAACTACAGGCCTTTATCCGGAATTAGTATCATTACGGAAGTGTTCGAACCTGTTGTACAGAATTAGTTAAATGAATATATCGTACAGCATAGCCTGTTGTACGAATTTCATTCTAGATTTAGATCGATATATCCGTATAATGCATGTCTGAGTATATCAGAGTTGAGTGTGATAAGGGTAATTATAGGGTTATGGTTATGTTAGATCTACAAAAAGATTTCGATGCAGTGAATCATGATATCGTATCTTCTAAATGACAATGCGTGAGTCTTGATAAGAAAAAAAAAGAAATGAAAACAGTGCTTTAGTTCCAGTCATATCTGACTGGTAGGACACTGGTGGCCGATGGCAGCACACTGTCTAATATAAGGGTACAGCGAGTGGAGTTCCACAAGATCTTATACTTAGGCCTCTTCTGTTCCTGATATATACTACGTTAACAATACGACGGCGGGAGTCAAGTATAATCATATGCTGTAAGCAAACAACTCGACAGTGCTGGTGTCAGGAAAGAATATATCAGAGATAGAGGTTGAGAGTGGTTAACAGAGAATGAGTTGTCAGTTAGGTAATACTGGGTCCATTTTGTGTACTTAGAGCAACGATTGGATGATGTAGATTGCATCAAGGTATCTTGTTATGGGAACGATACTGAAGCAGTCATGTCGAGTGACAACATCGCTTAACAATACTTACAAAATGTTTAAACTCATATTTCTCTCCAGAAGCAATCGCAATGTTGATCTGAAAACTTAAGATTACTTCATGTTTCGCCTTTGATCGTAATGTGTTCGTAACTAGTTTTTATTCTTCTATTAGTAACTTTTACCATTACTCTTTGTTGATTTGGAAATTCTATTTTGTAACTAGCTCAATTTTATTTTTGCACTCTCCGTCCCATCGATCATTTTGAATGTATCATGAGGACCTCTTATCCCTGGGGATAGGGGAGAAAGAATACTTCCCACGTATTCCCTGCGTGTCGTAGAAGGCAACTAAAAGGGGAGGGAGCAGGTGGCCGGAAATCCTCCCCTCTCTTTGCTTTTTTTTCATTTTCCAAAAGAAGGAACGGAGAAGGGGGCCAGGTGAGGATATTCCCTCAAAGGCCCAGTCCTTTGTTCTTAACGCTACCTCGCTGACGCGGGAAATGGCGAATAGTATGAAAGGAAAAAAGGATATACTTTATGTCCTATCCTCGGTAATATATTCAGATATGTTCACCGTCTATGTATCTTGCCAGAATAAATTCACTCACAAACAGGATTAACTGAGAACGGTACTGGCGAGCGTCGACTTATTTTAGTTAGTCCTATATTTTACCGTTTTCTCTGACACCCAACACTTTCGGTTTCACTTACTGAGGTTCACTGACCTCATGGGTGGACTTCTATGTCTTAAATGTATTCTCAAAAATAGATGTAACCTACGAGTATAATTTGATACTTACTCTCTTTAACTTACAATTAAAAGTCAGGTTTATGGACAGAAGGGACTAGTGAGACGTCCCTTCTTCCTCAAGAAAAATAAGGGTACCGTTATGTGATACGTTACCGTAAGTTTCCAGGTAGTTGACTTTCAACCAATGTGTTATGTATCATTTACTGCGAATGGATATAACTTTGTCCATATGAATATATATCCATTCGTATTCATAGGAGTAAACATCGTACGATATTCATGCAGAGGATCAGTACCTACCTACACACCAGTTAGGATCAAGATGTTGTCTGGGTTGCACTGCTGTCGGTGCCGGTGAGGATTGTTTTCGAGTGTTACCAACTGTTCCATGCTTCCTCAAGTGTGTTATGGTCTCCAAATCTTCTCATTAGTAATTCCATCTCGGCAAGACACGACGTGAAGCACAGGTGTAAGTGTGCCAGGCAGATTATGCCATCAGTGGAGCTTTAATATGGGACGTAAACCAAAGCGGCTGCTGGGGTACGAGTCTGGTCGGGTTTCGACTCGGTGATGAGTGTTTCGTTTCACTTGAACTTGGTCGATGAAGAACTCAAAGGTAAGAGATAGACGTAAAGGCACTAAATATTCTCTTTTGTCGTTGATTATCACTTTTATAGATAACGTATTAAAACCAGATTTGTTTATCATATTTGTATTAATTTTAGTTTCCTTTTGCCGGTCTCTTAATATGTGTTACCTGTCCAATCGTAAGATATTTTTTTTGATAGCTTCATCAGGAGTGACAAGAATTTCTTTGAATATATGAAGCTCCTTAGGTATGATGGAGTGACCTTTAAACTTTACGACTTGAAACAGTCAGTAGTATAATGATTTTGGCAGGATATTCCTTTCGACCACTCTGTCCCATTGTCTCTGGGAACTGTTGGGTAATGTACACATCTGTCAGATAATGAACTTTAAGATTCCACGCCATCCACACCTTTAAAAATATGACTGCACGAAACATTTGCTGAGGCAATGTAAACATTACATAGGAAGTTGCAAGTACTGTATAATGTTGAACTGTAATATTACTAATAAGTAAAACATAGGCTAGTCCTACGTTCACTGAATATTCTTCATCTTCATTTATTAATGTTCAAATGCATATGAAATAACTTTGAGGATGAAGTACTACTTATTCACTTTGTATTTTGAATTATAAAACACCATCGGCTGCTGACCGCTGTACTGTGACATATGATCACATATCAGCGTTCTGCACACAATGATACTGCTAAGCAGTTTGTCATAACCGACAAACGACAAAAATTTGTTTTTATTTCTAAAAATTCTGTCACAAACAATTCATGTAGTAATACCTTGATTTCTTTGCACTTTACATTGGCACGTTAAGTTATGGACATATAATTTTGTATTTATTTCAAGCAGTTCTGTAAAAGTACTTTCACGACAAGGCAAATTAATGTTGTAGAAAATATGGTCATTATAAAGTACACAGCTGTTAACTATACTCATCATATTCACTGATTCTGTTGACTTCCTGTCTACTTGGAACCTTAACTCAGATGCGACCAGAGGTGGTGACCACAATCAACCTCGGCCTAGAGGTGACCTAAGGGTGTGACCACATTGAACCTCAAGATAAACGTGACCTAAGAGCGTGACCACCTTGATCCTTAACCTAAAGGTGACCCAAAGGTGTTATCACCTTGAGCCAAAACTAGAGGTGATATGAAAATCAGCCTTGAGGTGGCACGACGAAGTGACCACTTTGCACCTCAGTTTAAAAGTGACCTTAGAGTGTGGCTAAAATGAGCCTCAGCCTAGATATGATCCAAGGGTGTGACCGCCTCACTCCTTAAGTCTAGAGGTGACCCAAGGGTGTGACCATACTGAACATCCAGCCTAGGGGTTACCTGAGGGTGTAACTAGCTTGAACCTCAACCTAGATGTGATGCGAGGGTATGACTACCTCGAGCCTTAGGCTAGAGGTTAGTCGGAGGTGTGACAACCTTGAGCTTTAGCCTAGAAGTGACCCGAGGGTGTGACCACTTGGAGCCTCAGTCTAGAAGTGACTTTGAGCTTTTTTTTTTCCCCAAGCATTATCACCAAACACTCTTAGTGCTGCAACCACCCTATTACTGTTGATAAGCATGGTACAGTGCTGACACTTGAGAAACTTAGAGAATGATCAATAAACGAGTGTTGACAAAACCTCAAGGGAAGAAAGTCATAGGGTCTTAGATGTACCTCATCTCTAGTCATTCAGAGTCAAATGAGGTAGTTACAAGACAATAGGTCTATGACACAAATTATGGCTTAGGCCAAAATATCATTTTCATGTGGATGTTTTTAAGGATAATTGTTTAAAAATAATGCCTTTTTAGCTTTAGTTTTGATTTTATGAATTTTCTTTCGTTCATGTTTACAGAGTTGTAAGAAATCTTCCTATAATTTCCTTATAGGTTTGAGACTCCAATGGAACAACAAATGACTGATGCTTTATTGTTGCAGGTGTTAACTGGTGATAGACAGAATCAAAGCCTACCCACGTCAGCCCCCACCTACCTTGAACCAGAGCCTGGCCACGTGAAGCCCCTCCAAGCCTGCCTCATGGAACCAGAACCTGGCTACGTGCAGCCCCGCTCGGCCTGACTGCGGGAATCAGAGTCGGCTACGTGCAGCTCCGCCTAACCTGGCTGCCTTGACCAGAGCCTGGCCACGGTAGCTCCTTACGGCTTTGTCTCCTGAGTCTCAGGTCATCACGACACAACCTATGGTGATTATGATACTCTGGAGACGTGCCTTCAGGAGGTTCGCACCCCTTATCTGCTGCCTCATACTGCTGAGGGTGTACATAGTCAAAGAGGGAGGCGGTGCCTACCCAGACGAAGGGCAACTGAGGCGCCCCCAGCTAGGTGAGGCCCTCTTTGAGGAAGTTGGTCATCGACTTTCAAAGGAAAATGAAAGACATCTCGTTGAGTCTTCCTCAAGCTCTACATCGGCAAAGCCACAACCACACGAGCTACCTTTGAGGCTAATGAGTACGGAGAGTGATTTGTTAACGAAAGACAGAGACTTAATTGATGTGAGAGTAAATATATCTGGTGCGGTGGGTGATGAGCGACCGATAGACGTCGCTCAGATTTGGCCACAGCCGGTATGGCTTCGGATCACGGACGACCTGTAGACCTACAGTGCGTTTTGGGATTGTCGCCCTGGTCTTCCGGGCGGGCCAGTGGTGAGGGTGGTGGGTATGTTGAGGTATCGGCGGGAGCTGGTGCAGAACGTGGGCTACAGGTGGACCGGCGTGGTGAAGGACCACATGTTGAACAGCTCGTGTTACCTGTGGTATAAAGATCACGAAGAACCAGAGGAAGGAATTCTTAAGGCTTTCATCTTCGAGGAGGGACTGAAAGTTTTCGTCGGCACCTACTTTCTGTGTCATCCCAAGGCGTTTGGACCCGTCAGCTCGGAGGGTAACTCCTCATCAACCAGCGGCTCAAGTGATACTCAAGGAAGCAGTAATCAGCTTCTTCCTTATGCTGTTTCTATCCTGCCTCAGGATGTTGTCAGCGCCCCGCATAGATTGATATATTTAAGCAAAAGTGAGACACCTTCGACCGGGTTCACAGTCAACAGTAACACGAGCGTTTGTGTCCGTCCCTTGCACGGCCCTTATAGCGACCTCCAAGCCATTACCCAATTCTTAGCATACTACCACACTGTGCTAGGGGTGTCCCACTTTTACTTCTATGATCTGGCCGTGAATGTGAAGGTGAAGGAATTATTTGTGGCCCTCGGTGGGGAAATTGTGATTCAAGTGCTTCCGTGGAACCTGCCCACAACCAAGTGGGAGGAGCTTTGGGACCTGGGCTCCCTTGCCGCACTCAACGACTGTGTCTACAGAAGCTTAGGTCGCCATCGTTACGTTGCCATCGTCGACTTGGACGAGTTCATCGTGCCAAGGGCTCCTGCCGCAGGCCTTGCCCAGCTGTACCATAGCGTTCTCAAACACAAGAACGGTCAGGAGGGTGACGCTGCCCTGATCCTGAACGCATTCTTCTGCTACGACTTTAAGGACAATGTTGACGCCCACGACTACACCTTCCCTATCTTTCGCTTTACGCGGAGGGAGGCGCGTTTATGGCCTCCTAAATCTCGCTCTAAAATGATACTAGCTCCGGAATATACAGTTTCCGTTGGACATCACATGGTTCATAACTTCCTTTTGAACACCTCTAAGAACTGTGGCTCCCCAAAACATCTTTCTGTTCTACATCACTATCGCGCATGCGCTGACCTTCGGCTGGGGGTCCACGCCAAGGGATCACTGGTCCTGGACCAGGAGACTATGAAGGACATGGCCATGATGAAGTATAAAAGGACGGTGCTCAACTCCAGGATTGTGAAGCTGTACCGCAACTATCTAGTGAGGCATCGACACGATTAGAGACCTTAGAAGAAAATTTACCGACCTCTTGAGGAAATGACCATTGGATATGACGGTCTAGCATTTGACCTGGCCATTCAGGGTCATATCAAAGGAAAAGTTAATTCATCATACCCAAAGGTCGTACCGTTGTGCTCAAGGGTCATATCTTCGTGCTCAACGGATTAAGATAATCTAACAGACTTCAAAGCTATTATTATATGTTCTTAAGATTGCCAAATTTTATCGCAGATACTCACAAACTTTTGTATGCATGTTTTACACATATCTGCGTACTGTAAGCTGTAAATATCTAACGGTGGACGCCCACAGTTGTGTCTAAGAGGGAACTAGTCAAACCTAAGGGCATACAAGTAGCGAAGGGTTTTTATAGTTGATTCTTACTTACGTTTGGCAGATTATTATCTTTTTCCTCAGCCTACAAGAAAGTGAGTGGTCACAGTATGCTTGGCAGTCCACTGACCTAGTTGGGTCAACTCATTAAAAGTAATAAAGAACACAGTTCTTTCAGTCTTTTCCTTTATGTTTTATCATTTTCAACCGCTTGCATATATCAGGATTTCTTTGGTCCAATTGACAAATGTTCGTAGTTGTTCATTGCGTCTGAGTGGCTCAGAGCGTATAAGATTGTGCGAGATGGGGGTGACTGATGGCATTAGCGTTGCAGCGTTATCAGGTTGATAACTGGCTAGAC
>JAUTXX010512783.1:0-11839 GCA_032273605.1 Panulirus laevicauda | reverse complement strand
TATTCACATTTACTCTCAACTTTCTCCTTTCACACACTTTTCCAAACTCAGTCACCAACTTCTGCAGTTTCTCACTTCAATCAGCCACCAGTGCTGTATCATCAGCGAACAGCAAAGGACTCACTTTCCAGGAACTCTCATCCCTAACAGGCTGTATACTCACCCCTCTCTGCAAAACTCTTGCATTTACCGCCCTAACCACCCCATCCATATACAAATCAAACAACCATGGAGACATCATACACTCCCTTCTGCAGACCGACCTTCACTGGGAACCAGCTACTCTCCTCTCTTCCTACTCGTACACATGCCTTACATCCATGATAAAAACTTTTCACTACTTCTAACAGCTTACCTCCCACACCATATACTTTCAAGACCTTCCACAAAGCATCTCTATCAACCCTATCATATGCCTTCTCAAGATCCACAAATGCCAAATACAAATCCATCTGTATTTCTAAATATTTCTCACATGCATTCTTCAAAGAAAACACCTGATTTACACATCCTCTACCACTTCTGAAACCACACTGCTCTTCCCTAATCTGATACTCAACAAACTTATGCCTTTGTACAATGGCACTATACATGCATTCTGACAATCCTCAGGCACTTCACCATGATCCATACATACAATGAATATTCTTACCAACACTCACCTTTATCCCCTTTGCCTTTGTACAATGGCACTATACATGCATTCTGTCAATCCTCAGGCACTTCACCATGATCTGTACATACATACATCAGGTTCCTGGCATTACCTCACCAATGCTAGAAATAACAATCAAGTTTGGAAAAAATGAAAAAATATATGTATACCTAGCCTAAGCCAGTTATCCATTTTATCGACCAACTTCTAGGGGTGGATAAACAGCTGGGGTGGCTGTGGATCACTACTGTGACCAGGATTTGAACCCATGTGCTTGACCCTGGGTGGCCCTTGAATGCATCACAGTCAGGAACCTAACCACTACACCATGGAGGTTACAGCTTTCCCTAAATTATGGTTTCTTACGATGCAGGTTCCATTTCTCTAACCAACTGAAAATTCTTTAAAGATTCACAATTTGGGGAATGAAACCAGCAATTCTACTGTGATAAAAAAGCAGGGCCTTACGTGTCTTTGGCTATTTTGAATTTAAAAAGAGAATTGCTGTGGCACATCTACACGCCATGACTTACCACACTTCACTGTGAGAAAGGCAAGAAGGTTGATGGGTGAAATTGGGAAGTTTCTTAGTGTAATCGTTATGAAATTTTATGACATTATTGTACAGTTTTGTTCAAGGAGTGTGTACTGTACAGGTCTTACTCTGAGTGGTGTGACCATTCATAGATAATCACACCACATTAGGAAAAGACAAGCTAAACATACACAAAATGAGTACTCATTATATAAATGCATAAAGATATTCCATTCACCAACAAAACAAAGCATATGACTAATTCAAATAAAGACACCTGAAATTGTCCATCTAAATCAATATAAAATGAAGAGATCATCAGAGCCGATATTTACATCAATCCTGCTTTATCCAAAATTCATCATAATCATATCAATTAACTACTGCTCTGATCCTCCTTCTCTGTCTTGACTTTAAGGGTCCCAACATGAATTTAATGACACAAACAGCAGGGTCCACTGTCCTACATGCTTGTATCTACATTTTTTTTTGCAAAGATTATACAAGCAAGCCTAGAGTGGCAAATCTCCAAAAGATGCTTCCTTATCAAGAATATATCTGTGTTCTGCTTTTCAAGTGATAAAACTACACATTCACACACTGATAAAGTAATCATATAATTCTCATGTTATTATAACACATACAAAAAAAAAATTGTACTCACTTCTAAACTGCTGATCTTGTCACCACTAGAAAATGAGCCTATACTATCAGAGGAGTTCCCAGAAGAGCCTGAGTCTGAGCCAGGTCCTGTTGACTTGATCCATGCTATACAACGACCAGGAATGGGTGAATTATCTGCCAAGTTAATATAGCTACTGAGACGTAAGGTGACACAAGTATATCAGTGGTTATTAAAAAAGTCCTATTCATTAATAAATCATCTCTCAAAAACAATACAAAATAGCTTTCAACTTAGATATACTTTTCTTATTTCATGACCAGCCTAACCCAGTTGGACTCTTTAATATGTCAAATCCACTTGTAAACAAGAAAGCTGAAATCCATATCAATATCAAGAATCTAATTCTGTTATCAATGGAGGTCACAACATTACAGGGGCAATGGAGATATAATGATGTCACTAGTCCTGGCCTTTACTGATGACATCTTTCATATCTTGCCTTTGACATTGGCATCAATGCAGCCAGTGTGTCAAGGTAGATAGGCAGCAATGTATTTCTAGTCTGATCGCTTCTCATCTTTGTTAAGTTTCTTAAGGACATAACTCTATTTCTGAATTTGGTTGGCAAGCTAAAAATGGGCAACTAAAGAATAAAGGCCATTTGCTTGATCAGTTTCATGATAAAAAAAATACCTTAAATAATAAACACAATGACAAGCACTAAGCACAAGTACTAACACTTTAACAAGGGTAAAAAAGATACATTATGGTAACTGAATCAGCATAAAAAACCAGCAAAACTTTGTATCAGAGGGATTAAATACAGTTTTGTACAACTTCATATAAAAATTTACCTAAACATATAACACATGAGGTAGCTGGCCAACAATATTTATATAATAACATCTTCCCAGTGATTAGGGAAAAATTACTATCCATACTTACAAATCCTATGTAACTTCTATCTAAAGACTATAGCTTCTAAGAGTTACAAAATAAATGCATGAGACACCTGGCTACTAGTACCTTACATCCAGTAAAAGATTGCAAATAATCATCTTTCCTTTCCTAACTGTTTGCCATTTCCTGCATTAGAGGTAGTGCAAAGAAGAGAAAAAGAATGGCCAAATTTGCTCACATTCACTCTCTAGCCATTATGTATAATGGACTAAAACTAGAGCTGCCCTATCCATAACCAAGGTTTGGCCCACTCCCAGATATCTAAAACACTCCATTTCTAAGTTCTCTCCATTCACAATCAATCTCAACTTCCTTTTTTTAACACAACCTCCCATGTCAGAAACTAGCTTTTGCACTTTCTCACCTGAATGTGCCACCAGCGACATGTGATAAGCAAACAGCACTGGACTCATTTCTCAAGCCCATTTACCTGCAACAAACAGCAGACCTGTCCCTTTCCCCAAAACCCTTGCATTCACCTTCCTTACCAGCCCATTCATTAAACAAATCAAACAGCTATGGACACATCATATTCCCCTACCAGAGACCCACTTTCACCTGAAACCACTGGCCCACCTCTCATCATACTCATACACAGACCTTATACATTTCATAAAGGTCCTCAGTCCTAGTAGCTTTCCTCCTACACCATATATCTGTTGTGCCTGCCACAAAGCATCACTGTCTACCCTACCACATGCTTTCTCCAGATCTATAAATGCCACTTAAAAGTTGTTGTTTCTCTAAGTATTTCTCACACACAATCTTCAAAGCAAACATGTGATCCACACATCCTCTACCACTCCAGTCTGCAACAGATATAGACATCTCCTTCCATACACTTATCAGTACACCCTGAACTTTTCACCCCTCTCTCACCCTATGACTCACTTCAGCTCTCAAGGTTTCAACCACTGCTGTGTCCACTCCCATGTATCTAAGGCACTCCACTTCCTCCAGGTCCTCCCTATTCAAATCTACTTTCATATCAAACTGTCTCATCTCACAGCTGCACCTTATCACCTTACTTTAGTTCACATTCATTTTCAACTTCTTCCTTCCAAGTACTCTACTAAACTCTATCAACAGTTAATAAAGTTTCTCTCATGAGTCTGCTACCAGACTCATGACATCTGCAAGCAACAAATAATTCACGTCTCTCTGAGATTCTTGCATTCAACTCACTCACCAACCCATCTATAAACAGATCAAATAACCACTGAGACATTACCCACCCTTGACACAGACCAAGATTCACCGAGAAACACCCACCCTCCGCTCCAGCTACTCACACGCATGCCTTACTGTCATAGTAAACTCCTCACTTCATTTACTGACTTCCCATTCATTCAATATATTTGTAGTACCTTCCATAGAAGTTCTATCAACACAAGGTGCATTCTCAAGATTCAAAAATATGACATAAATTTTCATCCTATTTCTCCAAAGAATTTTTCACAAATTCTTCAAAGCAAACACCTGGGTCTCACATCCTCTATCTCCACTGAAGTCTTGCTACTCTTTTCCAGCTAGATGTTCTGTGCATACCACCATCCTCTCATTCAACACTCTCCCATACACCTTACCAGGAATACTCAATAGAACTGTACCTCTGTAATTTGATCATTCATTTTCTCTCCCTTGTATTTGATCAACAACACTATAAATGCATTCTGCTAGTCCTATGGATCTTATCTTGGTTCAAACAAACACTGAAAAGCTTGACTAACCAATCAAAAACACAGCAAACCCTTTCTTGAAAACCTTAATAACAATCCCAACCACTCCTGCAGCTTTGCCACACTTCATCTTATGCAAGACTTTCACAACTCCCTTTTTTTTCACCAAACCATTCGCCAGGATTCTTATAATTTTGCATGCTACTTTATTCTAAACATACCATAACCTGTCATCTAACACATTCAAATATATTATCATTTATCATTATTATACTTAATCACTGTTCCCTGCATCAGCGAGGCAGCACCAGGAAACAGATGAAGAATGGCCCATCCACTCATATACACACATATACATATGTGCATAAACACCAATACAAGCACATATACATACATATACATATCAACATATACATACACATACACAGACATACACATATATATACACATGTACATGTTCATACTTGCTTGCCTTCATCCATTCCTGCTGCTACCCCCCTCTTCAGTAAGGCAGTTCCACAAAAACTGACAAAAAAGGCCACGCTCATTCACACTCAGTCACTAGCTGTCATGTGTAATGCAACGAAACCACAGCTCCCTATCCACATCTAGGCCCCACAGACCTTTCCATGGTTTACCCTAGATGCTTCACAAGCCCTGGTTCAGTCCACTGACAGCACATCAACCCCGGTATACTAAATCGTTCCAATTCACTCTATTCCTTGCATGCCTCTCATTCTCCAGTGTGTTCAGGCCCCGATCGTTCAAAATCTTTTTCACTCCATCCTTCCACCTCCAATCTGGTCTCCCGCTTCTTGTTCCCTACTCCTCTGACACATATATTCTCTTTGTCAATCTTTCCTCACTCATTCTCTCCATATGTCCAAACCATTTAAACATGCCCTCTTCTGCTCTCTCAAGCACACTCTTTTTATTTCCACACATCTCTCTTACCCTTTCATTACTTACTCGATCAAATGTCCCTCAAAATATGCACTCCAAGCTTCTTTTTGTCTTGTCTTTGCCAAACCACTTCCCTATCAGCTCCCGTACCTGTTAATCCCACCTGTTCTCTTGTTCTCCTCACAGTATTGACCTCTTTCCAAAATATTTCTGATTTTCCTTAAGTTTACTTATTCTTTCCCATCCCCATTTCTCATTTGTCTTCTTTTCCAGAACCCATACCTTTTGCTCGTCCTCATGATGCTATCTCTTGGACCCCTCCAAAAACTCACCCTTTGTCTTACACATGTCACTGAATTAACCTACACACATGAGCAATGGTTTCCTAAATGCCATCCACCCCTCTACAATTTCCTTTATTTTATTTACACTCACCCTAAGCCACTCTTCCCTAAATTTTTCTTGGTATCACTACCAACATCTCTTTTGTAAGCTCAACATCTATCTATGCTTCTTTTACACTTTTACATTTACACATAAATCACTTCCTCTTTTTCTTAAGCCACTACAAGCCACACTTACATCCATCAAGAAATGATCAGACATCCCATCTGCTGCCCCTCTCAACACTTTCACATCCAACAACCTTTCCTTTGAACTCTTTTCAAAAGGCACCTAATCTAATTATGCCCATTCATTCCCAACCCTACTCAACCATATATACTTAAGTATACACCTGTTTTAAGTCATGTATTCCCAAATGTCAATCATTTTTCAGAAACTCTCAACATGCTGTCCCCATTTTTATTCATACTGGGTACCCTTTGCCCATTACTAATATCCTTAACTGCCATATCACCCACTTTTGCATTCAGATCTCTAAGCACCAAGATACAGTCCCCTGCATCAAAACTGACAAAGTAATCACTCAATTCCTCCCTAAATGCACCCCTTCTTAAATTCTCTCATTAACAGGTGGATATGCAAAGTCACCCACATCTTCCCTTATACTTTCATTTACACCAAATCAATCCCAAACTCGATTCCTTACCCTTTTAAAAACAGTACCATACCTCTTCCTTAATCAGATGAACTATCCCTTTTTCCTTCTTGCCCTCACAGCACTCCCCAACTTTACCCTCTGGATATTCCCTAACCATTCTTCCTACTCCCACTTCAATGTAATCTCGCTCAGAGCTAAAACAGCCAGGTTCCTCTCATTAAGCATAGCACCTACCTCTCCATTCTTCTCATCCTGGTTACAACCATGTACATATAGACTCCCTAGCCTGTTTTTGAGAGGGTTTCCAGCCCCCTCCCCCATCATTTGCCTCTCATGACATGCATAAGATGTGTGGTAAATTATCTTACTCCCCTATCCCCATGATAATTTGGAATTTAGGATAAAGAATCATGTAAATCATGAGTTCTTAAGTGTCATGTGAGGGATTAAAAGAAAGTTTGTTCTGTGGGATGAGTCAGATATTTACATATATATGGTACAATGGAAAGACAGCACCTTTGACCTTCTAACCAGATGGTAGTACCTCCATGGTACTAAGAAGAAATATCCTTAATGATGCCTCAATAGCTAAGCTTACCAAGAATGATTACTCATGGATACTCAAGGATCTCATGAAAAAGTTTCTCAGAACATTTGCTAGTTTGCTCAACACTTATTCTTGTGTAAATAATAACATAAACAGTACTTAATGGCCACTGATACTCAATTAACCCTTTGATGTTAGGAGTTTAATGTTTGGAGTCTTCATATGAACACTTGCGTAGCAGGTACCTGGAGTCATCAATTTTTGTGGACTCATTTTAAACTCATCTTTGTGGCAACTAGTGCCATCTGAGTCATGTCATCAGCAAACAGTAACTAACTCACCTCCCAGCCCACCACAGACTGAAGACCTGCTCTTATCTCTAATACCCATAAGGTTAATTCACATGTATCAGTGACGTGTCAGTTCTGTGTCGGTGAAACACATATGGTTTGAGGTCAGTGATTTTCGAAATGGCAAAGTTCACTGGCATGGAATTGGCAATGATTGCCATCAGGAGAAGAAAATTTAGTGGATACATGAGGTATGGAAGAAAGGAGAAAGTAGAAATTCTACCCTATACAAGGAATTAAATGATGATGAAACTAAATTTTTCAATATCTTAAAATGTCTTAAAATATCTTAAAATGTTAAAAAAGCAAGAAACCTGCTGGGGAAAGGCTAAAACACTGAGGGAATGGTTAGCAGTTTGTTTGAGGTCAGTAAAGTATTACAAGCATCTGTAATTATCTATCCATTCATATCCAAACTAGACATCCTGAATACTTGGTAAAGCATTTCTAGTTGATAAGCTTGATAATTTTCATGAAACCCACATTATAAAACTTGTCCATCATCTGTGAAATACCAAAAATATTGGCATTGATATACAACTTCATGGTATGAATACGCAACTGACACCGAGGGCTAAAATACTGTAATGCGCTAGTCATGTGTGGTTATGTCAACCAAATTCAGAGTAACAATATTTTTAATCACTGATACTGATGAACTGAGCAGACATGGCACTGACATGTCACTGATATGTGTGAACTCATCTTTATTTTCACTTCTCTAATGATCCCATCCACAGAGATTGAACATGGTCATATCATATACCCCTGCCAAAGACCAATTTACCAGAGCCCGCTCACCCTTTTTGCTTCCTATTTGCAGAGGCACGTTACCCTCTCAATAAAAACTCTTCACCGCTTCAAATACCTCTCCCACTATATTTTTTGAAACATCTTCCACAGAGCATCTCTATAAACCATACCATACACCTCTAGATCCATAAATGTCTCTTACTTTCCCTTCTCTTTCTCAGATTATTTCTCATATAAATTCTTCAAAGCAAACACCTTATTCACACATCCTCTACCACTCCTAAAGCCACATTGTTCTTCCCTAATCTCTTGCTCTGTGCATGCTACCAAACTCTCAATATTTTTCTTAGTCCAACATTATTTAACCACACATGTTACCTGATCATCAAAGCCATGTCTACTATGGATAAATTTATTGTAGAACTGTTATGCTTACTACAGTCAACCATTTTATTACCATATCCAATCAGTTTCCCACATCAGTGAGGTATCACCAGGAACAAGCAAAGAAAGGCCACAACCGCTCACAACCATTCTTGAGTTGTCATGTGTAATGCACTGAAACCACAGCTACCTATTCACATCCAGGCCTCACAGAACTTTCCATGGTTTACCTGAGATGCTTCACATGAACTGGTCCAGTCAATTGACAGCATGTTGACCCTATTATACCACACCACTTCAATTCACTCTATCCCATGCATGCCTTTTGTCCTCCTCTATGTTCAGGCCCCCGATCACTAAAAATCTTTTTCACTCCATCCCTCCATCTCCAATTTGGTCTCCCTGTTCTCCTTGTTCCCTCCACTTCTGACACATATATCCTATTTGTCAATCTTTCCTCCCTCATTCTCTACATATGTCCAAACCATTTCAACACACCTTCTTCGGCTCTCTCAGCTACACTCCTTTTATGACAACACCTCTCTCATACCCTTTCATAACTCAATCAAACCACCTCATACCACATAATGTCTTCAAAAATTTCATTTCCAACCCATTCACCCTCCTCCGCACAACCCAATCTATAGCACATGCCATGTATCTATATAATATAGTTGGGACTACTATTCCTTCAGACATACTCATATTTGCCCTCCCATATAACATTCCTCTTTCCATACATTCTTCAGCATTACCATAATTTTGCCCTCTCCCCTACCCTATGACTTACTTCCGCATACTAGTTCCATTCCCTGTGATGTCCACTCCCAGATATCTAAAACTCTTCACTTCCTCCAATTTTTCTCCATTCAAACTTACACCCTAACTAACTTCTCCCTCAACCCTGCTGAACCTAATAACCTTGCTTTTATTCATATCCACAATAAACTTTCTCCTTTCATACACTCTTCCAAACTCAGTCAACAGTTTTTCACTTGAATCTACTACCAGGGCTGTATCATCAGCAAATAACACCTGACACACTCCCAGGCCCTCTCATCCCCCACAGACCGCATACTTATTCCTCTTTCCAAGACTGGCATTTACCTCCATTACCAACCCATCCATAAAGTAATGAAACAATCATGGTGAGATTACACACCCCTGCCACAGACCAACCTTCAAATGGAACCATTCACTCTCCTTTATCCATACTCAAACACAAGCCTTACATTCTTGATAAAAACTTCTCACTGCATCTAACAGTTTACCTCACACACGTATACTCCTAAGACCTTCCATGATGCATCTCTATCAACCCTATCACATGTCTTCTCCAGATCCATAAATGCCACATACAGATCCATCTGTTCAAAATATTTTTCATGCACATTCTTATTCTTAACATCAAACACCTGATCTAAACATCCACTACCACTTTTGAAACTACTCTGCACCTACCCAATCTGATGCTCTGTATATGCCTTCACCCTCTCAATCAATATCCCTCACCTTCACTCACCTTTAGCACCCCTTGCTGTTATACAATTCTGTTATACATGTATTCTGCCAATCCTCAGGTGTCTCATCATGATTCATACATACACTGAATATCCTATAGCTAACACAATGACAGTCACCCCCTTTCCTAAAATGGAAAAAAAAGAAAATAATAACTCCAGCCGCCTTTCCACATTTCATCTTATTCAAGGCTTTCACCACCTCTCCTCGCTTCACCAAACCACTCTCCATAATTCTCTGACTTTCCATTCCACCCCGACCTAAACACCCTAGTCTGCCACCCTATCATCAAACACACTCAACAATTTTCAAAATACTCACTTCATCTTCTCCTCACTTGCCACTTCCTTTTACCACCTCCCGGTTAGCTCCCATCACCGATGTTTCTTTGTTCTTTTGTATCTCTCATACTATTAATCTTCTTCCAGAAAAATTTACTTAATTTCGCTCACTCCAACTCTCGTTTGCCCAATTTTTTCAACCGCTGCACATTTCTCCTGACCTCCTGCTCCTCTCTCTCTCTCTTATACATCTCCCAATCATTTGCACTAGTTCCCTGTCCCCTTTAGCCGCCTTCTTTCACTAAATCTTGCTTCTTCATTCGACCACTCACTACCCTTTCTAATCTGCCCACCTCTCACGCTTTTCATGTCACAAGCATCTTTTCCGCAAGCTATCACTGCTTCCCTGAATACATCCCATTCTTCTACCACTCCCCTTACGTCCTTTGTTCTCACCTTTTTCCATTCTGTTCTCAGTCTTTCCTGGTACATCCTCACACAAGTCTCTTTCCCAAGCTCACTTACTCTCACCACTCTCTTCACCCCAACATTCTCTCTTCTTTTCTGAAAACCTCTACAAATCTTCACCTTCGCCTCCACAAGATAATGATCAGATATCCCTCCAGTTGCACCTCTCAGCACATTAACATCTAAAAGTCTCTCTTTCACGCTCCTATCTCCTACTTACATACGTATACTTTTGTATATCTCTCTTTTTAATCTACGTATTCCCAATCACCAGTCCTTTTTCAGCCCACAAATCTACATGCTAAATATGCTTCTCTGTAAATACCACAGTATCTATGTTCCCAGTGTAGGCAGGTGCGAGTCGCCTTTGCCGTGCATGACTCAGCCTCACTTACGTAACGAGCTGCGTACGTTCCTTGAGGGAGGCGCTTGTTGACATTTCAGCGATGATGTGTGTGTGTGTGTGTGTGTGTGTGTGTGTGTTCTACATGAAGAGTGATACTAGATGCGTGGTGAACGTGGTCATCAATAATTGATACCCTGGATGTAATGGACTCTTCTTTAGCACCAGCTGATGCTCAGTGTCATCTGCCGGAGGAGAACATGATGAAGTATGTATGGCGTGTAGTGTGAAGGACTGCTTTGTAACGTGTTTATCTAGATGATGAAGCAGACACGACTGGATGATACATACGCAAGAGCAGCGTAGGCTAGACTTACATATTTTGAATATGCGTTTCTTTGTACACACAGACAAGTTGACTCTTTCGAAGCATAAAGACTGCTGCAAGGTAACTTGAAAAACTTTTTCTAGAGAAAAGAAATAGAGATAAATCATACTTCACAAAACATAAGTCGACATTGGCAGAAAATGGCAGTTCACTTTTTACCAGAGACGCCACGATTCTAAGTATATGAGTTATATAACATAGCAAAACCTATGCACGGAGATCTTTTCATTGTGATTGTAATGAAAAGCAGGTAGCCAATTAATTCTGCCGACATTCAGCTGTGTTTACATCACGTGTTAGGGACGTTTTTGTGCGCGCGCGCGTGTGTGTGTGTGTGTGTGTGTGTGTGTGTGTGTGTGTGTGTGTGTGTGTGTAAAGACACGGTAGGTACGTACAACGTTAAAGTCTTGACGGGGCAACGCGAGCGTCCAAAGTCTCTCTCTC
>JAUTXX010512772.1:1230-11841 GCA_032273605.1 Panulirus laevicauda | reverse complement strand
TCTCTCTCTCTCTCTCTCTCTCTCTCTCTCTCTCTCTCTCTCTCTCTCTCTCTCTCTCTCTCTCTCTCTCTTTATCATCTGGACGATTCAATACACCAGCAGCTTTCGCCTGCACTTGTTCTTCACCCTACCAATGCCTTACTCACCCATGTGTCTGCCTACACAAGTCATAGACATGTCCTTCGCCTTACATAGCTGCCTCACACAATGTCCCTCACCCTACACAACCACCTGACACACACACCTGTCCCTCACCCTACACAACCACCTGACACACACCTGTCCCTCACCCTACACAACCACCTGACACACACCTGTCCCTCACCCTGCCACTCACCTTGAGCAGTCCGTCCTGGGGCGCGGCGATCCATCGCGACCATGTCTGACGGAGGCGTGTCTGGGGTCCGCTAAGCCCCTCGCCGTCTTCCACCGTTCTATGTGGTGTCGGATGCTGTTCTGTACTTCGCTGTTCAGGAAACAATAGAACAGTGCCACCCAGAACCCCTGTGGTACACACCGTCAAAGAGGATTAGATGAACTTGTTATGGTGATTCACTTGCAGCACAAATATAGAGAAAATAATTGAGTTATAGCTAATCATCTAACAAATCATTGGATGTATTGATAACCTGTTTTCGACAAAACATGAAGGGAAGAACTATAAACAGTTATCTGATGTTTTGCAAATGTAAAAACTACAGACTGAAAAGTTACAGACAATTAAAGTATATAGACATGTAAACCTTACTGAGAATCTATAACCCACAAAGAACTTAAACATAAACCGACTTAAACTGTTGTAATAAAACCAACAGAGAAGGAAAGCATTAGATATTTCTGGAAAGTTTAAACCATCCGGGAATAAGACTTTACAAGGATTTATAACCTACGAAGAGTTGAAAACCTCCAGAGGTTTAACCTTACCAGGAGTTAAACCTACGGTGAGGAAAGTTTACGAAGAGTCAGAGATTACTGTGAGCTGTGAGACACTACAGGATACCTGGACCTACAGCTTGACTCACGTGGGAATAATATAATGCTGATTTCTTTCAGTTTTTGTCCCTAATTTTCACATGAAGGGTAAAGATCACGGAAGAACTAAAATGTGGGCAGTCTATACATAGGGGTGACCTGTATGGACTCTCCTGAGTCAGATTCTCGATGGCTGACTGAAACAGATGGAAGTATATCTCTAACTCTCTTTCTTTCCCCATGACAACTGTGCTCACATGGAGAATCGGAACTCCTCACAGAGAACGCATTTGTGAGGTTCAATGTATATATCCACGAAGAATCAAGTATGCATAGTCGATACCTGACGTGTGTGGAAAGGAGGTGACCCTGGCTGTCTACTGCTACGTAGAGTCTGAATCTACACTATTTTAGACCTAAAGATGAGTCATAACACGGGTGCTGACCTGGGTGGAGAGTAAGGTAGCGCGGACATGTTCCAACTCCTGCGGGAGTGCGATAAGAAGCATGTACGTGAGGCCTAAGAGCGGGATCAGCACCAGCAGCGCCTTCGTCGCCTTCCTGTAGCGTTGCGTCTCCACTGTGTTGGCCGAGCGGAGCTTGGTGATAAGGACCTGCAACGGAGACCGGGAGGAAGATTACAGGATTAGTGCCGGGTGGAGGCATCTCCGGTGGTTGGTGAGTGTGAGTTCCAGGGATTTAATGTTCCCACAAGGATAGCTGGTGTGGCTCAGAGGGATCTTAAAGGGAATGGAGGCAGAAGCAGACGGCAAAGAGAATGATTATTAATTGATCTGTTTTCTTTTACCTGGTTCAGTAGGCAAGAGCACGGATAACAGTTTGTCGCAGTCGTGGTCATCTTTGAGGAAAGATAAGATGATGAGGAGGAAGAAGAACAGGAATGATAAAACAATGCCAAATCGAAGCTTCTTAAGTGTTTGGATTAAAGGTGGAAAGGTTATAGGAAGAGGTAAAGGTACACAAGGGAGAGAGTTTCCGAACTTAGCCATAAGAGGAGAGGAGATATCACAACGGTTAGATCTCGTTTCACTAAAGTCTACACTGAAACTATGGGAAATGATAGCCAGACGCGAGCTACGTGTTTAGGTCTTAAGGGCCCGGACACACCTACATAACTCACGAAAATAGTGGCTCCCAAATACCTGTAGAACAGAGAGAGGAAAACAACATTATGATGACCAGCGAGAGATGGTTGAGAGAGGTGACAGTAGGAAAGTTGAAAAGCCGGACGTCTTTTGTTTCCATTCTGGATGAGCGACAGCAGTAGAGAGAACAATCTCAGGCACGTAAACAAGACTGCATGACTGGGTGACTGAGGCCCATGTCAACGTGGACTAGCTTCTCAGGGGGTAATGACCGTAGCACTTGGATAGCACCCCGACTTTTAGGAAGCAGATTTTTTCATGTCCATTGTTTGAGGTTTCCAGGTTACATTATTATTCATTGCACTGTTGAACCCATGTGGTTTAGAAAGAGAAGAAGATAGGAATTGTCTTTTTGTGCTATTGAACTTAACCAGGTTACTGCGTCCTGGTCCTCAGATGGTGTTTAGATAAGAGTTAAGAGAGAAAATATTTTCATTGTGAGAAACATAACGCGTGTTGGAGTGGGACAGGATAGGAGAGTAAGCTGATGTATATAGAGTCGAACTGTTGGCATGAGAGTAATGTGGATACAGGTTATACAAAGATGATAGAGACAGGAGAGAGACCTGAGGGTTACCACTGCTGACAAGTTGATAGGAAGATTCTATATCCTAAAGGAACTGATGCAGTGCAACAACTGAAGAAAAAAGATATTCGTTTGATAACAGAGAGGAGCAGAAAGGAGGGAAGGAGAATATATAAACCAAGATTTCTGCCACATTATTTCAGATCCATGGAGATGAAACACAAGAGAAAACTCACCAAAATCCCTAAGAGAAGGTGACCTGATGTGGCTCACACAGAGAGAAAATCACATAGAGACTTTGCACTGTTATGATTGTATTGAAGATCAGAAAAGGGGAATGGGATTCTAATTGTTTTAAAAGTGAGAATTAAATCGAGTTTCAAAAACTTTGGAGACAGTTAATGTGAGAACAACTGAGCTATAGTTCAGAGTTAGAACTGACTCCTTTGTTAGGGATGGATTGGATCAACACCTGCTTACATGGGGGGAAAGATAGTGCTCTGAGACAGATGCAAACACATGACTGAGGATTACAGGCAGCTCAGCAGATAACTCCAGATAAGACCCGGGTAGATATGCCATTCAGGCCTCACGCCTCCTCGCGCACCTGTAGATGAGAGAGAACACGGAGACCTTGCGTGAGGAGAATACAGGAGATGGCGTAGGCTCAGCTGAGGGAGGTGGAGGCGGGGGAAGGAATGATGTGGAGTCATCCACGGGAGAGACAGAGGAAAATAGAGTCCCACAGAGAGCGGTGATCTCATCTGAAGTGTTAGCTACAGGTAGGTCAGGCTGGAGTACAGCAAGAATGTCTGAGTTACAGAAGTTGTTGATGTCTTTGATAAAGAACCAAAAAGATTTAGCAATTGAATAAGTCAGATCGTCTCGCTTTCTTAATATAAAATCGTATTCGACTCTACATTTCATATCTATACGACGAATGTGAGCAGAAATAAAGTTGGTTATGAGATACAGAAACAGAGAAGGGTTTCATGGTCCAATACGACGTCTCCGTGATGCATCGACGATCAGAAGAAGACTCATCAGAACACCAGTGATGGGATAACATTCATTTGATAAGATCCAGAAGAAGGAACGTAGAACCCTCTTGTGGCAGAGATGGTCACCGCCACAGCTGGAGGCATTGCCAGCAGCGAGGGAGGACAGAATGAGAGCTCAGCAGGCACGTCTGTTCACTCGTCTTAAAGTGCCAAAGTTATCGTCTCGAGTGGGAGGGATCGGCGGGTGACAGTGCTTAATGGTTATGATCGAGGGAAGGTTGTGATCGGAAGCTACATTGGTAACAATAGTAAATCACAGTCGAAGGTTTCAGAGTTAAACAAGTGTGTTACAGGACCGACCTTGGCTATCCGAATCTCATGTCAGATTTGTGATATTTTTTCCTGATCATTAAGGAGGGAAAACTGGCCTAGGCTCGCCTGGGACCATCACGAGCAGAACCAAGATAAACTTTGTGGTGTACATTGAAATCCACGACACAGAAGACATCGTGTGTGGATGTGGAGAAAGCAACGTCTCGTAGCAACTAATCATAGAACTGTACATCAATGGCGAAATGAGAGGGGGGGAATATACGAGACATGAAGGAAAAGTTTTAGAAAATTACAAAATGGTTTGTGTGATGCAGTAGAAGATGGAAGACTCGAGATCTAAGAAGCGAATAACATGTGTTTTGATCCACAGCGAAAACTGGAGAGGGGACGGAAGCTGAGCCAGTCGACAAAGAGGTTCATTACAAACTGGGAAAGATATTGAGAGAGATGAAAACGACACACACTAGACAGGAAATGGAACGAGGGAGACAAGGATGATTGAAAAATGTACAGGAAAGGGAGAACAGCAGACGGTAAGGAGACTGATTAGATTTTTGAGGAAAATGACGACAGAAGCAAAAGACATTAAAGTTGATTACCAACCAGGAAAAATGAGGTGAAAGAATATACATTTCCAGAGACTGTCTCAAACACTGAACATTGACTATAAAAACTCCGAGCAACTCCCAGATCGTAAATTTCTGGCCACATTCTGCATCACACGTGAAAAGAATGAGGAAATCATGTGTGTGGTGAAGCCAGAAATGTTTTCAGCTTCCAGATTTTCATGGATAGTTTGATAATGAGGACTTGTTATTGAAGAAGACCTGTCTACTCTAGGTCATCTGACTGCTTCTGATGATGACCTGAGTACCACAGGTCACCTGCCCGTCTCTCACAACGACCTGACTACCACAGGTCATTCGGCTGTTTCTGAGAATAACTTAACTACCACAGGTCACCTGCCTAAGAGGAACATGATTAACCTGGTGGGTCAGTTGACTGTGTCTGAGAATGACCTAATTATTGTAAGTTTTCCCGATTACTCTTAACGATGATCTAAAACTCTAACTACATCATTATGTAATGTTAATGATCATTTGTCTCCTAAGTGGCATCTCATTATTTCCCATCATTTCCAACCCACCTGAGGTGACCTATATATTGATATCAGTGACCTCACTACCTGACCTCTCCTTGTTTGTGGTGACCTGATTCATACTTTGTTTACAAGTTTACACCGTGTCATATGGTTGTCGTAGGTAACCCACCAAACTGTTTCAGTCATGACTGTGTCACATGAGTCTGATATTGTCTCCATCTTTTCAGGTGGTCACAACATTGCAGGAAAATGTTTGACCTTGAAATACTCTTGATCTGTAGCGGGCATCTGACAAGCAGGTTTATGAAAAGTTGACAAATTTGACTTGCAAGTTCTAAATTGTTCGTTGAGCTCTGGATATTGAGTTCATCGGGTGTTGTGACCGGTGTTAATGATCATCTTTGTGCGGCTCTCACACTGCAGTTGGTTTTCTTTTATGTTTGCTGAGACGGCAAGGGCAACTACCCATTTCATCGACCAACCCCTTGGAGTAGATGAACAGCTGGGTTGACTGTTGGCCGAGTACCGCAACCAGGACTCGAGCCTATACACTGGACCCTGGGTGGCCGTGATGTATGTCTGGCTCAGTCATGGTGTGGTACCTCCTCATGACTGTACACAAGTCATGCTGGCCTTTCATTCAGTGCTGATGTCATTATACTTAGCATTACCTTTTATCTTTTCAAGTAATTATCATTATCAGTATCAATAATGATAACGATAATAATTCTCCTGTAATTCATTCATTATCATTGTATCATGAGGGAACCAATATGTACGGTGTATGTATGGCGATCCTTCCAATGCGGAGTTCTGTTACCAGGTTCTGATGATATTATCAGCAGGATACAATGTTCGTCTCATGTCTATGTACTTCCCTTCTATTTTCCTTTCATATCTTTTATGTATGAATGGCGTCCAGCTCTTCTGTCTTGAGACTTTCACCAGTTTTATTGCCCTTCGACATTTCTTGCTCTTTCTCTCTCTCTCTCTCTCTCTCTCTCTCTCTCTCTCTCTCTCTCTCTCTCTCTCCTTTAGAAGAGTGAAACTTGAATGTCGTTGTTGCACGAGACACATTTCCATTCATGTATTATTCAGTTCAGTTCACTCTACTCGTCCTGTGTGCTGCCACACCTTCTTACTTTTCATTCCTTTAGCCACACAATCTTGCAACTTTTAACACGCCACTTTAGAACCGCATCTTTTACTGCCAACCAATTCCTTCACAATATCGCATTTTCTTCTTCGTTTCATTATTTCTTATACTGCACAACAGCCTCTCCTTACGCTGTCCATGGTGCGCTGCTCGTGGCTAAGTTCTCACTGTGGTACAACTGTGAGAGTTACACCACACAAGCCAACCACTCAGCTCTCACTGAACGAGCCGCACACCACCCTAGCTCACACCACCCTGGCTCACACCACCCTGGCTCACAACTGAGGAAGATCACACGTATTTCCTGTGATCCCTCTGACGTTCCATCAGACTGGTCATGTGTTCCTTCCCTCGTGAGACTCGCTCGTCAACCATACTGACGATGGTGTATACACCACCTGGTTTTCTCTGGTCACGTCCTACGCCCCAATTGACATTTTCTCCTGGTGTAACATCTGGCCTCTATTTTTCCTCCCTAATTTCGTTTTCCTACGTTCCATAATCAGTAAAGAAAAATTATAAACGGAATAACCATTTAACAACTCAGTTATAACTATAAAGATCCTTTTTTCCCCTTCTGCTGCTCCTCCTGTCTTACCATTTATTACCATCTTACTAAGATTCCTGCAGCAAACACTTCAGATTCTTTCCCTCATAAACCCACTCCTCCAGTCAAGAGTCAGGAGAGATATTAGTACTGCCGTCTGATGGTGTTACTGCCTGACTCATTATCACTACGTTATATGCACATGATGCCATCCTTAACTGCCAGCCTCTTCCACACTGGTGTTGTTAGTTCTTAGCTTCCTAACCACTTCGTTGATGTATATATTAAACGAGTATTGCAATTAGACTTTAATCAAACTCTAACACCAACTTTAAAACCAGTTCCTGCGTCCACCTAACATTACATACAGTCTTGGTACATTCTTACTTCATAATTGATATAATTATTTACCACAAACCACGTTCTTACTGCACCATTCCGATGTAAGCAGCTAACTCTCCCACATGCCAGACTCAGACAGATATTCCCTTCATCGCTTCATGTGGGACATCTGTGTGAGGAAATATGACAAAGTGGTCACAGTGTTTGGCTAGTCTTCAGACTCCCTCGATTGGCTAAACTAAAGTAACGAGGGTTGTCCTGTAATGAACCATTGTTTCTCTCTTTCTCTCTCATTTCAAGAAAACATTTCCCGGGTAAAACTCTGGTCCATAAGGTTCCTCAGTAAATCCTCCCTGTTCATGTATAATTAATCAGATGTTACGTTAAACCCCGGTAATCAGATGGGCTCCTTGCCTTCTACACTAATCAAGGTCATACACTCAGCTTTGCTGCTTCAAGTCTTGATAGTTTTTCCCTGAACATACATCCGCTCCGTCCATCTTATTGCTTCGTTTTTTGATGTATCAACATTTCACACACAAACATCTTATACATATTACTATAGTGAAGGATATACCTGATCTGATCTCCTCTAAAGGTATTTTATCGCTTCGCTTCGTGACGGGGGACCTGGGATCGAACATGAAAAGGATGAAAGGGTGTTGGAAATAGAGTCGGTAATAGGAGGAGGGGAGTATAATGTGGAGAGGAACCGTGAGAGCAATGGGCATGGGGCAATAGGTAAGTGAATCATGAGTCGTGGGTAAGTTGGATGAGTGAGGCTCAGGTGCACAGGATGAGACGAATGATTCACCTTTGATGGTTGGGAAGGTTTAGATGGAAGGACGAAAACATGGTATAGCATGGAAGGGATATGAGATGGAGAACTCTGGGAAGAAGATGGAAGATCAGACAGGAAGTTCCTCCTGAATACTGGAAACAGATGTAAAGAGAACGACCATCAGTAACAAGAGACGTGTGGCCCCACCAGGCCCCCCTCACCCCCTACTCAACCCCTCCATTTCACCCCTCTCATCTCCCTCACTCCCTTAATCCCCAATATTTCCTTCCTGTCAAGATATTTCTCTCATCTTGTCCCTGTTATAAGACTTCAGCAGCCGTGGAATTATACTTAGCTTCCACTATGTTGCTGAAGATGATGACAATAAAGTGAGAACAATGGATCTTTCCCCCACTTGACGTAGTCTCCACCCAGGAAGTACATAATGATGCCTCACAACAGAGAGCTAGCTACACTCTAGACTCTTATGAAAAATTGTCAGTAAATATTTCAAGCTTATGTAATGTGAGGAGTCGAGCATAAGTTATAATGTGAGGAGTCGAGCATAAGTTATAATGTGAGGAGTCGAGCATAAGTTATAATGTTTGACCTCATAATGTTATTCTCATTATTTCCTCGGGTTAACTTAACCAAGATCTCTGTCAAAGATCTGCTTCTGATATTTATCTTTACATATTTTCATATCAGAGAAAACCAACAGAACGAAGCGAAACTTGAATGAAAGAGACTAAGAGAAAACAGCGCACTGTTATCACTTTACTGATCTTCACAAACACGACACGTAGATCCGATATCACATGTCACGATAACATTCCCTCGACCCTGCCCAACCCGGACCCCGCGCCCACACAGAACCCGCACCTGGGTGTGCTGAACCCACCCCACCCGGGTCCTGGCACGAGAGCCCGCCAGTACTGGTGTCATCTCTGATGTAACGATGGTTTGGCTGGTTGTCTGGTCTCTACACCTATCAGCTGCCAGGGTCATGAAAGCCGTCAGCCGACAATTTATGACCACCAATGGAAAATCTTGATCCTCATCATATATTCAGAATTCTTCTGAGCGCAGACGCGTCCTTCCGTCCTGTAGGACGTGCAGCCCACGTGAGGAGGGCTGGTGAGAGGTGCCCGAGGCCACCAGACCTTATCATTTCCCTCTGGTGACTATCAAGTAGCTGCCAGTCCTAAACCTCCGCCCTTGACCGGCTTACAGCTCTACATATGGATCCCTTACGCTACCCTGATGCCTCTGTTTGGGTTCTGCATTGCATTATGGTGTAGGATCGCTGTAGCAAGAATGAGAAGGTCATGCCAGTTGACCAGGACGGACGGACTACTATCAAAATAACTTTGATAAAGATGGGATAAAGGGTAATAACCATGCTATTTGTAGCCTCGTCACATCTTCGTAAGCGTTTACTTTGCTGCTCATCTGTTTATAGTCTGACATCATAAAAATAACGTCGACAACACTTGAATTAATACTATCGTTTTTCAACACCGGAAAACATCGTAGTTAATACTTCCTCTGTAATACTGGGTTTAATATTACTCTCGTTTGAATACAATATGTGAAATTCAAATGTGAATTTATTAATCAATTATGTCTCTTTTCTCCCCAACCTCACTCATTCGCTGACCAGGAATGATTATCAAGAATGATGCAAACTATCAGTAAAAATGTGTAGTTACCTGGAAGTGGATATGATAACGACCACCCTTAACTGTACAGAAAGGTATTACAGGAATACATGAAGGTCTGTTCTGTAACGGAACTACAGCCAGAACAGAGATCTGCTTCTGGCAAAGTGTAGTCAACATTAGAACAAAATGTGTTACATCTAGAACATAGACTTGTTACTTCTGGATCACGAATTATGACACAGATGACAGTACAGACCAGATTATCAGACAGATGAGAATACAAATCCAAGGAACACACATGTGTCAAGAATATAGTTCCTGACTACAGATTGTTTATTTTCCTATTACATTTCCCCCACATCTCGAGCAATGATGAGTTCTTTGGAGAATACAGCAACGAATTTCAGCGTTACAGCAGCCGCTTCCTAAGATAACTACTTTTAGAAGAATGCAGTTATAACCAGAGTGAGTAGCTACTCCAGAATACACAACAGCGACTTCCACGAACCATATTTCAGTCGTCTACAGATGTGTTCCTGTAACATACGTATGACTTATGCTAGGAAGAGAAAAACAACTTGACTCTACAGGAAGCTAACTTCCACAACAAGAATTGCCTTCCAAAAATCATAAGTTTTTTCCAGGAAAAAAATGAACTGGGATAACGAACAGCTGCAGCTGGAACTGAGAACAATTGTCTGTAGCTTAAAAAGTAGCTGGAAAATAACAAAAGACGATCAGAACAAAAACAAATCAATTTTGTGTAGGGAAATCAGGCGTTGCAACATGATAAAAGTAACCCCTCCAGAGCAGGTGTGGCTACCTCCCCACATTATCCTGGTGTGGCTACCTACCCACATTATCCTGGTGTGGCTACCTCCCCACATTATCCTGGTGTGGCTACCTCCCCACATTATCCTGGTGTGGCTACCTCCCCATATTATCCTGGTGAGGCTACCTACCCACATTATCCTGGTGTGGCTACCTCCCCACATTATCCTGGTGTGGCTACCTCCCCACA
>JAUTXX010512771.1:0-13195 GCA_032273605.1 Panulirus laevicauda | reverse complement strand
GTGGCTATATTGTTGTTTGCTGAATTTTCAAGGTTACTCTCCTGTGAAGAAGACTATTTTCAGCTTAGCTATAGTGTCACGGTGAACATATTTTCATAGTGGTAGTATTGTCATTATAGATATGTTGTCTCTTTGGCTATCTTGTCATGGCGGTAACATTGCTATGATATCTATATCAACACTTTGGTTATATTGGCACTATGATCTTTTTTCCAGTGGTTATATTGTCATTAGTTTGATTATGCATAATTGGTCATGAACGATACATTATCATTATCATGATAACAATTTTACTGAGTTGACAATATTGTCATGGTGGTTATTTTTTATGATGGTTATAATATCATGGTGACTGAATTTTGCCCTTGTGGATATATCATTATCGAAGTGATACTGTCATTTTCATTAAATTATTAATTTTCTGTATTGTCATGATGACTGTAATGTCATGGATTCTCTACTGTCATGGTGACTGTATTATTATGGTGTCTATATTGCAATGGGAGCCATAGTGGCTGAGTGACTATATTTTCATGGTGGGTATCATCTTGTCATGGTGATTATATTACATTTTTGTTTATTTTGTCCTTATGAATGCGTTGCCATAATGGCTATATTGTCACGTAATCTGTTGAAATGATATCAATATTGTCATGGATACTGTATGGTCATGTTGTCTGTATTGGCTTAGTGGTTATAATGTCATCGTGCCTATACGGTCATGGTGGCTATATTGTCATTAAGATTATATTGTTATGGTAACTATATTCTCTTGGTGGCTGTATTGTTAGGTGACTATATTGTTATGGTGGCTAGTTGTCATACTTGTTATACTGGAAACATTTGACTATATTGATTGGGTGGCTATATTGTCATGATGACTATGTCGTTGTGATGCCTTTGTGTTTCTGGTGGTATATTGCCATGATGGCTATACAAACATGTTGGCGATATTGGCATGATGATATATTATCTTAGTGGTTAAACTATTATTATGGGTATTATATCTTGGGAATATATAATTAAGGTAGGTATATTGTCAAGGTGAATATATTTTCATGGTAGCTACATGGTCATGGAGACTTCATTTTCATGGTTGCTGTATTGTCATTGTCAATATAATGTCATCATGGCTCCATTATCCTGCTCGCTATATTGACTTGTTGGCTATATTGTTATTGTCTCTTATGTCGTAGAAGACACAGTGCTTACTTGGCTACATTTTTATGGTGATTATATTATCATGATAGATATACTTTCATGGTGGCTTCTTTGCATTGCAAGTTTAATTTTATGGATATTATATCAGGTCAATTATATTTTCATGGTTTTTATAGTGTGATGGTGATTATGCCAACCTGATGATTGTATAGTCATGATTTCTGTATGGTTATGGTGACTACATTGTCAAAATGACTACATTTTTGTGGTGGCTTTATTGTTATGGTAGGTACATCTTTATAGTTGGTATATTGTTATGTTGACTATACTGTCAGGGTGACTATGTTGGTATGTTAAATCCTGCCTTGGTCGCTATTTTGTATAGGAACTATATTATCCTAGAGGCTATATTGTCACAGTGGCTGTATCAGTATATTTGCTATAATACGAAAACGAATATCTTGTCACAGTGGCTATATTGTTATTTGGCTATTTTGTCAAATTGAATATATTTCATGGTGTCTTTATTGTTGCGTTGGCTGTATTGTCATAGCAGGATCATGGAGGCTATGTTATTATGGTAAATATATTTCCTCCTGACTATACTACCATAATGGCTAAATTGTCATGTGTTGTAATGGAGCCTTTATCATCATGATAGTTATATAACCATGGTAAAATATTCTCATGGTGTTTCTAATGTCTTGGAGATTGATATATATCATGAAAATATTGTCATGGTGGCTGTACTGTAATGGTGGCTACATTGTCGTTTGTTGTGTTCAACAGATTATTCTTTTGTGAAGATGGCTTTATTGTCAGCGTAGCTATAGTGTCATGGTGAACATAGTTTCACTTTGGTTACCTTGTCATGGCGGTTACATTGCTACAATGTCAGTATCATCAACTCGGGCTATATTGGCACCTTAATCTTTCATACAGCGGTTATACTGATATTTTTGTAATTGTGCATATTTTGTCATGAGTGATACATTATCATAATAATCATATAATAGGCTGACAATATTATCATGCTGGCTATATTGCCATTATGACTATAATTTCATAGTGGCAATATTGCCAAAATAACTATATTTTCATGATGGCTATTCTTTCTTTAGGGTTATAATATCTTTCAGACTGCATTTTCATGACAGCTTTCTTTGCATGGTGTTGATTTTCTCATTGTGGATATATCATTATATAAGGGAAATACTCATTTTGATTAAATCATCAGATGACTATAATGTCATGATGACTATATTGTTTTGGCTTCATTACTATCATGGTGTGTTTATATCATGGTGGCTACATTGCAGCTGAGCAGTAGTGGCAAAGTAACTATATTTTCATGGTGGGAATCATTTTATCATGGTGATATTGTCATGGTGTCTGTGTTGTCATAATGGCTATATTGTCACGCAGTCTGTTGAAATGACGGCTATATTATCTTGGTGATTATATGGTCATATTGATTGTATTGTCGTGGTGGTTGTATTGTCATCGTGACTCTATGGTTATTGTGGCTATATTGCCATAAGATTATATTGTTTTGGTAACTAAATTGACATGGTGGCTATATTGCAAAGTGATTATATTGGCACGGTGGCTATTTGTCATATTTGTTATATTGCAAAGAGGTGACTATCTTGTCTTATTGGTGACTATATCGTCGTGGTGGCTATCTTGTCATGGAGATTTATTGCCTTGATGGCTACACTAACATGTTGGCGATACTGGCATGGTGATATATTGTCTCAGCGGCTAAATGGTTATTGTACATATTTTGTAATGGGAACATATCATGGTAGCCACATTATCAAGGTGACAACATTTTCATGGTAGCTACATTGTCATGGGGACTATAATGGCATGGTGGCTGTATTGTTATTTTCAATATAATGTCATCATAGCTACATTATTCTAGTCGCGATATTAACTTTATCGCTATATTGCCGGGTTCAATTCTTTTGTAAGGGATATATTTCATTGTTAGCTACATTTTTATAGTGATTATATTATCATGAAGCTATAGTTTCATGGTCATGGCGGATAATTTGGTATAGTGAGTATATCTGTGTGGATATCCTATCATAGCGTGAGTAATATTGTCGTGGTTTTTATGTTGTGATGGTGTTTATGTCAACGTGGTGATTATATTATCATGATTGCTGTATGGTTATGGTGACTATACTCTATTGACGATTATATTTCATTGTGATTATTGTCTTATATTGACTAAGTTTTCATGGTAGCTATATTACTATAGGAGCTACATATTCATGGTTGTTGGGTATACTGTCAGAATGGCTATATTGTAATGATAAATCCTGTCCTGGTCGCTATTTTATCATGAACACCATATTTTCCTGGAGGCTATATGTTTGCTATGGTTAGAGAGCGACTGTTTTGTCACAGTGGTTATATTGTCATGTGGCTATATTCCTAAAGTGAGTATAATTTCATGATATCTCTATTGTTGCGTTGACGATATATTCATAGCAGTTATATGATCACGTTGGCTTTATTGTTATAAGGAATATATTGTCGTCGTGTTTATATTATCATAATGGGTAAATTTTCATGGCGAATATGTTGTTATTGAGCTTTATTATCATAATATTTATAGTCATGGTAAGTATATTAGCATGGTGACTCTAATGTCATGGTGATTGATTTACATCGTGACATTATTGTCATGATGGCTACATTGTCGTTTGCTGTATTTCCAAGGCTACTTTTTTTGTGAAGATGGCTTTAATTTCAGCGTACCTATAGTGTTATGGCAAACCTATTTTCATAGAGGCAGTATTGTCATTATAGATATTCCGTCTGGATGGCTATCTTATCATGGCGGTTGCATTCCTATGATGTGTGTATCAATACTTTGATTATATTGCCACTCTGTTTTTTTTTTCCAATGGTTATGTATATATTGTCATTTGTTTGATTATTCATATTTAGTCTTGAGCGATACATTATAATCATCATGATAACTATCTTACTGAGCTGACAATAGTGTCATGGTGGCTATTTTTTCATGATTGTTATAATGTCATGACATGGTGACTGCATTTTCATGGTAGCTTTCTTTAATGATGGTGATTTTGCCCTTGTCGATACATCATTATCTAAGAGATATTGCCATTTTCGTTAAATCAACAGGTTTCTGTATTGTCATGATGACTATATTCTCATGGTGTCTACTGTCAATGTGACTGTATCATTATTGTGGCTATATTGCAATGGGAGCCATAGTGTCTTAGGGACTGTATTTTCATGGTGGGTATCATCTTGTCATGGTGATTATATTACATTTTTGTTTATAACCGTCATGGTGAATGCGTTGCCATAATAGCTATATTGTCATGTAATTTGTTGAAATGATATCAATAGTGTCATGGGAAATGTATGGTCATGATGTATTGTCTTGTTGGTTATACTACCATCGTGACTATAGGGTTATGGTGTCTATATTGCCATCAAGATTATATTGTTATGGTAAACATATTGCCATGGTGGCTATATTGCCATCAAGATTATATTGTCATGGTAAACATATTGCCATGGTTGCTATATTGACATCAAGATTATATTGTTATGGTAAACATATTGCCATGGTGGCTATATTTCTAGGTGACTATATTGTCAAGATGGCTATTTGTCATATTTGTTATACTGCAGAGTTTTGACTATCTTGTCATGTTGATTATATTGATTAAGTGGCTATATTGTCATGATGACTATATCGTTATGGTGCCATTGTGTTTCTTGGTGGTATATTGCCATAATGGCTACACTAACATGTTGGCGATATTGGCATGATGATATATTGTCTTAGTGGTTAAACTGTTATAGTGGATATCTTATCATGGCAAATATACAATTAAGGTAGGTATATTGTCAAGGTAGCTACATTGTCATGGTGAATTTATTTTCATGGTCGCTGTGTTGTCCTTGTCAATATAATGTCATCATGGCTCCATTACCCTGGTCGCTATATTAACTTGATGGCTATATTGCTATGGTCTCTTCTGTTGTTGAAGACATATCGTGTTGTTAGCTATATATTCATTGTGATTATATTATCATGATAGATATATTTTCATGATGGCTTTATTGGTATTGCGAGTATAATTGTATGGATATTATATCATCAGATCAATCATATTTTCATGGTTTTTATATTGTGATGGTGATTATGTCAACCTGGTGATTGTTATTCTCAATTTAATGTCATCATACCTACATTATTCTATCGGTATATTAACTTGATAGCTATATTGCCTCGGTCAATTTTGTCGTAGAGGATATATATTGTTGCTACCTACATTTCTATAATAATTACATTTTCATGATAGTTATATTTTCATGGCAGATTATTTAGTATTGTGAGTATAACTGTATGGATATCCTATCATCATGTCAATAATGTTGTCGTTGATTTTATATTGTGATGATGTTTATATTAACTTGGTGATTATATTATTATGATTGCTGTATGGTTATGGTGACTATACTGTAATGACGATAGTATTTCATTGTGATCATTTTGCTATGTTGACTAAGTTTTCATGGGAGCTACATTGCTAAGGCAGGTACACATTCATTGTTGTTATATTGCTATTTTGGCTATACTGTCAGGATGGCTATATTGTAATATTAAATCCTCTCCTGGTCACTATTTTGTCATGAAGACTATATTGTCCTGGAGGCTATGTGTTTGCTATGATTCGAAAGCAACTGCTTTGTCACTATCGATATATTGTGATGTGGCTATATTGATTAATGGTTATAATTTCATCGTGTCTTTATTGTTGCGTTGACCATATTGTCATAGCAGTTAAAAGATCACATTGTCTTATTGTTATGGTGAATACATTGTCGTAGTGACTATATTATCATAATGGTTAAATTGTCATGACGAATATGTTGTTATAGAGGTTTTATTTTCATTATATTTATATAGTCATGGTAAGTATGTTATCATGGTGACTAGTGTCATGGTGATTGATTTACATCGTGATATTATTGTCATGATGGCTGTACTGTCATGGCTCTCTATATTGTCGTTTGCTGTACCTCAAGAATACTGGTTTTTGAAGATGGTTTCATTTTCAACGTTGCAATAGTGTTATGGAGAACATATTTTTAGAATGGCAATAAAGTCATTATCTCTGTACCGTCTTGTTGGCTATCTTGTAATGGCGATCACATTGCTATGATATGTACATCAACATTTTGGTTATATTGGCACTGTGATCTTATTTCCAGTGGTTATATTGTCATTTGTTTAATTAATCATATTTAGTCATTAGCGATATATTATCAATTTTATGATAACTATCTTATTGAACTGACAAAATTGTCATTATGGCTATTTTTTCAGAATGGTTATAATTTCATGGTGACTGCTTTTTAACGACAGCTGTCTGTAATGGTGGTGATTTAGCCCTTGTAGATATATCATTATCGAATCGATATTGCCATTTTCAGTAGATAATCTGGTTTCTCTATTGTCATGATGAGTATATTGTCATGGTGTCTTTACCGTCGAGGATATTATGGTGTCTATATTGCAATGGGAGCCATAGTGATTGAGTGACTATATTTTCATGATGGGCATCATCTTGTCATGGTGCTTATATTGCGTTTTTCTTTATTTTGTCATGGTAAATGCGTTGCCATAATGGCTATATTGTCATGTAATTTGTTGAAATGATATCAATATTGTCATGGATACACTATGGTCATGTTGTCTGTATTGTCTTGGTGGTTGTACTGTCATCGTGACTATATGGTCATGGTGGCTATATTGCCATTAATATTATATTGTTATAATAAGTATATTCCCATGGTGGCTATATTGTTAGGTGACTATATTGTCATGGTGGCTAGTTGTCATATTTGTTATACTTCAAGGATTTGACTATCTTGTCATGTTGGCTGTGTTGATTTGGTGACTATATTGTCATGATGACTATGTCTTTGTGGTACCTCTGTGTTTTCTGGTGGCATATTGCCATGATGGCTATACTAAAACGTTGCCGATAATGGCATGATATATTGTCTGAGTGGTTAAACTGTAATGATGGATATTGTCAAGGTGGCTATATTTTCAATGTAGCTACATAGTCATGGTGACTTTATTTTTATGGTCGCTGTATTGTCATTGTAAAAATAATGTCATCATGGCTCCATTATCGTGGTCGCTATATGACCTTGATGGCTATATTGCAATTGTCTCTTATGTGAAAGAAGATATATTGCGTTATTGGCTACATTTTTATATTGATTATATCATCATAATAGATATATTTTCATGGTGGCTTCTTTTGTATTCCGAGTATAATTGTATGGATATTATATCATCATATCAAATAATATTGTCATCGTTTTTAATTATAATGGTGATTGTGTCAACCTGATGATTGTATTATCATGATTGCTGTATGGTTATGGTGACTTTAATGTCATGACGATAATATTTCATTGTGATTATATTGTCACAGTGACTACATTTTCGTAGTGGCTTTTTGTTATGGTAGGAATATCTTTATGATTGATATATTGTAATGTTGGCTACACTGTCAGGGGATTATATTGTTATGTTAACTCCTCTTTTGGTCGCTATTTTATCATGGGAACTATATTGTTCCCATGTATCGGTATATTTGCTTTGCTGCGAAAACCACGCTTTTGTCACAGTGGCTTTACTATTATTTGGCTATAGTGTCAGAATTAATATATTTTCATGGTGTCTTTATTGTTGCGTTGGCTGTATTGTCATAGCAGCTGTATGATCATGGTGGCTATATTGCTATAGTGAATATTTTATCCCCGTGATTTTACTATCAAAATGGCTAGATTGTCATGGCGAATTGGTTGTTAAGGAGGCTGTGTTATCATGATAGTTGTATAACCATGGTATGTATATTATCATTGTGATTCTAATGTCTTGGTGAATGATATATATCGTGACAATATTGTCATGGTGGCTGTATTGTAATGGTGGCTATATTGTCGTTTGTTGCATTTATTAGATTGCTCTTTTGTGAAGATGTCTTTATTTTCAGCGTAGCTATAGTGTCATGGAGAGCATATTTTCACTGTGGTTATCTGGTCATGGCGGTTACATTGCTACAATGTTAATATCATCAAGTTGGCTATATGGCACCTTGATCTTTTATGCAGTGGTTATATTGCCATTTTTGTAATTGAGCATATTTTATCATGAGCGATACATTATGATTATAAATATATCAATAAGCTGACAGTATTATCATATTGGCCATATTGCCATCTTGACTATAATTTCATTGTGCCTATATTGACAAAATAACTATATTAGCATGGTGGCTATTATTTCATTAGGGTTATAATGTATTTTTAACTGAATTTTCATGACAGCTTTCTTTGCATGGTGTTGATTTTCTCCTTGTGGATATATCATCATAGAAGCGAAATTGTCATATTCATTAAATTGTCATGGTGACTATATTGTCATGGTTTCATTACTATCATGGTATCTGTATATCATGGTGGCTACATTGCAATGGAGCCATAGTGGCAGTGTGTCTATATCTTTATGGTGGGTATAATCTTATCATGGTGATATTGTCATGGTGTCTGTGTTGCCATAATGGCTATATTGTCATGCAGTTTGTTAAAAAGACGGCTATATATTTTGTCTTGGTGATTGTATGATCATGTTGTCTGTATTGTTATGGTGGTTGCATTGTCATCGTGACTATATGGTCATGGTGGCTATATTGCCATTAAGATTATATTGTTATGGTAACTAAATTGCCATGATGGCTATATTGTTAAATGATTACATTGTCATGTTGTCAATTTGTCATATTTGTTATATTGCAAGGAGGTGACTATCTTGTTTTGTTGACTATATTGTCTTGGTGACTATATCTTCGTGGTGGCTATCTTGTCATGGTGATGTTGGCGATGCTGGTATGATGATATATTGTCTTAGTGGCTAAACGGTTACTTCGTATATTTTGTCATGGGAACATATTATCATGGCAGCTACATTAGCAAGGTGACTATATCTTCATGGTAGCTACAATGTCCTGGGGGATTATACTGGTATGGTGACTGTATTGTTATTTTCAATATAATGTCATCATAGCTACATTGTCCTAGTCGCTATATTAACTTGATGGCTATATTACCATGGTCCTTTTCGTCGTAGAGGGTATATTTCGTTGTTAGCTACATTTTCATAATGATAATATTTTCATGACAATTATATTTTCATGGCGGATTATTTGGTATTGTGAGTATAACACTATGGATATCCTGTAATCATTTCAATAATATTGTCCTGGGTTTTATATTGTGATGTTGTTCATGTTAACCTGGTGATTGTTTTATCATGATTGCTATATGGTTATGGTGACTATACTATAATGACGATTATATTTTAATATGATTATTCTGCCATGTTGACTAAGTTTTCATGGGAGCTATATTGCTATAGCAGGTACATATTCATGGTTGTTACATTGTTATTTTTTCTATAGTCAGGATGGCTATATTGTAATGATAAATCCTCTCCTGGTCGCTAATTTGTCATGAAGACTATATTGTCTTGGAGGCTATATGTTTGCTATGATTCGAAAGCAACTGTTTTGTTACTCTGGCTATATTGTCGCGTGGCTATATTGCCATAATGATTATAATTTCATAGTGTCTTTATTGTTGCTTTGACTATAATGTCACAGCAGTTATGTGATCACGTTGGCTTATCGTTATGGTGAATATATTGTCTTCGTGACTATATTGTCAAAATAGGTAAATTGTCATGGCGAATATTTTGTTACTGAGGCTTTATTTTCATGATATTTATATAGTCATGGTAAGTATGTTATGATGGTGACTCTAACGGTAATTGATTTATATCGTGCCATTATTGTCATGATGGCTGTACTGTCATAGTGGCTACATTGTCCTTTGCTGTATTTTCAAGGTTACTGTTTTATGAAGATAGCTTTATTTTCAACGTAACAATAGTGTTATGGAGAACATATTTTCATAGTGGGAATATAGTCATTATCTATATACCGTCTTGTTGGCTATTTTGTAATGGCGATTTTATTGCTATGATGTGTATATCAACACTTTGGTTATATTGGCACTGTTATCTTTTTACCAGTGGTTATATTGTCATTTGTTTGATTATGCATATTCAGTCTTTTGCGATACATTATTCTTATCATGATAACTCTTTTACTTGGCTGACAATATTGTCATTGTGGCTATTTTTTCATGATGGTTTTAATGTCATGGTGACTGCATTTCATGGTAGCTTTCTTTAATGGTGGTGATTTAGCCCTTGTGGATATATCATTATCGAAGCGATATTGCCATTTTCATTAAATTATCCGGTTTCTGTATTGTCATGTTGACTATATTGTCATGATGTCTCTACTGTCAAGGTGACTGTATTAATATGGTGGCTATATTGCAATGGGAGCCATAGTGGCTGAGGATCTATGTTTTCATTGTAGGTATCATCTTGTCATGGTGATTATATTGCATTTTTGTTTATTTTGTCATGGTGAATGCGTTGCCATAATGGTTATATTGTCAAGTAATTTGTTGAAATGATAGCAATATTATCATGGATACTGTATGGTCATGTTGTCTGTTTTGTCTTGGTGGCTGTAGTGTCATCGTGACTATATAGTCGTGTTGGCTATATTGCCATTAAGATTATATTTTCATGTTAACTGTATAACCATGGTGGCTGATATGTTAGGTGACTATATTGTCATGGTGGCTAGTTGTCATTTTTGTTATACTGTAAGGATTTGACTATCTTGTCAGGTTGGCTGTATTGATAGGGTAGCGACATTTTCATGGTGACTATGACTTTGTGATGCCTTTGTGTTTTCTGGTGGTATAACATTGCCATGATGGCTATACTAACATGTTGGCGATATTGGCATGATGATACATTGTCTTAGTGGTTAAACTGTTATTGTGGATATTCTATCATAGAGGAATATACAATTAAGGTAGCTATACTGTCAAGGTGACTATATTTTCATGGTAGCTACATTGTAATGGTGACTTTATTTTCATGGTCGCTGTATTATCATTGTCAATATAATGTTATCATCGCTCCACTATCGTGGTCGCTATATTAACTTGATGGCTATATTGCTATGGTCTCTTCTGCCATAGAGGACATATTTTGTTGATAGCTACATTTTTATAATGATTATATTATGAGGATAGATATATTTTCATGGTGTTTTTTTTGGTAGTGCGAGTATAATTGAATAGATATTATATCATGATGGTGATTATATCAACCAGGTTATTATATTATCATGATTGCTGTATGGTTATGGTGACTATAATGCCATGACGATGCTATTTCATTGTGATTATATTGTCAAAGTGACTGCATTTTCTTGGTGGCTTTATTGCTATGGTACTTACATTTTTATGATTGATATATTGTGTTGGCTATACTGTTAGGGTGACTATATTGTTATGTTAAATCCTCTGCTGGTCGCTATTTTGTCATGGGAACTATATTTTCCTGGAGTCTACATTGTCACTGTGGATGTATGGGTATATTTACTATGTTTCGAAAACGACTATTTTGTCACAGTGGCTATATTGTTATTTAGTTATGTTGTCAAAGTGAATATATTTTCATGGTGTCTATTGCTGTGTCGGCTGTACTGTCATAGCAGATGTAAGATCATGGTGGCGATATTTCATGGTGAATTTATTTTCCTCCCGACTATACTATCATAATGGCTAGATTGTCAGGGCGAATATGTTGTTATGGAGGCTTTAATATCATGATAGTCATATAACCATGGTAAGTATATCATCATGGTGATTCTAATGCCTTGGTGATTGATATATATCGTGACAATATTGTCATGGTGGCTGTACTGTAATGGTGGCTATATTGTCGTTTGCCGTATTTGATAGATTACTCTTTTGTGAAGATGGCTTTATTGTCAGGGTAGCTATAGTGTCATGGCGAGTCATGGTGAACATATTTAAACTGTCGTTATCTTGTCATGGTGGTTACATTGCTATAATATCATCAACTTGGCTATAATGGCACCTTGATCTTTTATACAATGGTTATTTTGCCATTTTGTGAGTGCGCATATTTTGTCATGAGCTATACATTATCATGATAACTATATTAATAAGCTGATAATATTATCATGGTGGCTATATCGCCATTAGGGTCTAAATTGCCAAATAAACTATATTCTCATGGTGGGTATTCTTTCATTAGTGTTATAATGTCTTTTTGATTGCATTTTCTTGACAGCTTTCTTTGCTTGGTGTTCATTTTGTCCCTGTGGATGTAATGTTATGGAAGCGAAATTGTCATTTTGATTAGATTATCAGGTGACTATAATGTCATGATGACTATATTGTCATGGTTTTATTGCTATCATGGTGACTGTATTATTATGGTGGCTACATATCAATGGAGCTATAGTAGCAAGTGGCTATATTTACATGGTGGGTATCATCTTATCATGGTCATTTTATTGCATTTGTGAATATATTGTCATGGTAACTGTGATGCCATAATGGCTATATTGCCATGCAGGTTGTTGAAATGACGGCTATATTGTCTTGGTGATTGTATCATGTTGTCTGTATTATCATGGTGGTTGTATTGTAATCGTGACTGTATGGTCATGGTGGCTATATTACCATTAAGATTATATTGTTATGATAACTAAATTGCCATGGTGGCTATATTGTTAAGTGATTATATTGTCATGGTGGCTATTTGTCATATTTGTTATATTGCAAGGAGGTGGCTGTCTTGTCATATTGCCTATATTGTCATGGTGACTATATCATCGTGGTGGCTATCTTTTCAAGGCGGTTTATTGCCTTGATGTCTATACTAACATGTTGGCGATACTACTATGTATTTCAGTCGGCTTGACCCATCGTTTTTCGCTCATATCTCCGAAATAACCAGTCACATCAGCATGATATATTAGCACGGCCTAAT
>JAUTXX010512749.1:0-11842 GCA_032273605.1 Panulirus laevicauda | reverse complement strand
AAATTAGCAGAGATATATTGGTGACTATGTGCCATCCAAATTACCTTTATTCAAATAGCCTAGTTAACCAATGTTTTATATAAAGGAAAATCATGTTGTTATGTTCACAAGTAAAACTCTTTCCTTGCATGCTAGAAACATTTTCTCTATATAAAGTATTGAAGGTTTAACCTAGCTTATACCTTAGGAGAATTCCATCTTTGGTCAAGGAACTTAAATACATATATTTTTCACATTTTCTGAACAATAGTTTCACACATCCATATTTTACTATCATCAGCTGAACTGCACTACACACAATACATAAGTTCCATTTAATATCAGTTTAATATGTTGAATGGATTGTATTTTGCAATCTACACACTTTTCATTTTGAAGATTCACAAGACTTGTAAACTACTTAACGTTAAGTATTTAGTTGAATATTTGGTATAAGAAATGTATAATGTCCTTTGCTTCAGCAGAATATTAACATTCTGGAGTTGAAGTACATTTATGGACTATGGACTTACCATATCCCTACCCGATGACTCTTACATCCAAATTAGATTTGTTTGAAATTTAGGCTTACCGAGTGCCAGGGCTGTTAAGGCCATGGACATCTCGTCATAAATAATCCAGAAATCTTGGATCAAGTTTATTGCTCCAAGTTATTCCAGTGCTTTCACTGTTGATCGCGATGGTCAGCATCCATAGTTGCCGAAGAGACATGCATTAACCCTGAGTCGAGCCTCTGATTGTAATTTAGATCATATTACCTTCCATAAGTTGGAGACTGATCATTTTCGTTATGTTCATGCAAAATTTGGCTCTATCACATTTCCAATTAACAGAAGGAAGATTAATCTATAGCGGCCAAATTGATCGTGCGTCCGGCACCGTAATAATGTTTATTTTGGTATCATAGGGTCGGTTGAGGTTGTCGTACAATTGTTCACTAGTGTAAGATATTATTGTAAGTGTGCAGTTACATGTAGTGTGGGGCTGTAATAGCAATCACTAAATTATTCAGTTCATAGTAACGCCTGTCGTAACCGAAGAGACTGGAATTATAACTTTTTCTTTTTTTTAACTAAAACTGTAGTGCTGAGAATACAATTAACTCCGCATTTTCCCCGAACTTCGCTCTCAAGTATCATATCGCAGTAATTCGTGTACTTTTATTTGTATCGTCAGTTTTCTGTTCTTGATAATCCCAAGAACTTTTCTTCAATAGAAAAATCGATGAATTTACATACAGGGTAGTACAATCATGTGGTACGTGCTTTAATTGTCACATCCCCTACTTTTTTGTGACAACTCACAAAGAACATATTAAGCACGAATGTTTATTTTCATTTCCCTAGCAATATGTCTTATAGTAATCCATATTACAATGTTCCTCGGTTTAGTGGCGACAATAACTAATGTTTTGCATGTTTTCTCTGGCTTATATCTTGCATGAGGAAATAAGAGTTGATGTTACCCTGTGCTCATGTGGTGCTGCCTATAAATGTGGTTGAGATGCTGTCACATAAGGAGTGTTTATGTGGTTCCAAACACCAGGTTATGAGTTAGTTTTCAGGTTAGGATAGGTTTTTCCTGATTACATCGACATTTTTCTTGTGCTTCAAAGTTCTCCCTGGTTTTGTTAATAATATAATATGTTTTAGGGGTTTATGTTAGAGGACTTCCATGCTGTAAAGGCTGAATTTACATACTAGATTCTTCTCGGTTTATTAAGAACTACAAATAATAATGAGTCTGTTTGTCAAGACGCTGAATCAGGTTTGAATTTCATCCCAAAATTTTTTTCCCTCATTAATCCAAGGTTTAGTCAGTACGTTCATATGCTGTATAAGAAATATTAGTCAGTACGTTCATATGCTGTATAAGAAATAAGAAATAAAGTTAATCTATTACTGTACTTTATATATGGTACCTCCATTAGATAATTGTACAGTACAACAATGTATCTTGTTATTGGTGCTTTAACAAAAACCATAATAGACCTGCATGTGTGGTGAAAATTTTCTAAAAATTGAGTTTTCATTGTCATGGTATTGTCAGCATCATTTGGAAAATGACTGTCCATGTAGTATACCTCTCTCTTATGAGGATATTTTCAAATATTATTTATGTTTAGATGTGTTAATTTGAATCTTTTTATCATATCTTATTTTAAACACAATAACCCACTGTTTCAAAGCCCAAGTCACTTGCATCTGCTGATGAATGATCAAACTGTGACATGAAACTAAAACTTTCATGTCTACCGACAAGTGGTCTGCGAAGTAAAACAGATTGCTTGATCATATTTTCAATGATCAGTATTCTATTCTTAACTTAACAAATTAACAATAACAGAATAATATCTTTCATTCCTAGTTTCATATCCGAAATTCCCGATTTCAAATAAAAAAAAAAGATACCAGTGTGAAAAAATAATTATAGGGATTTAAGCACCTTAAAGAAAGGTTTAACTTTAGATACATATGTCCTCTTTGTAAAGAACAATTTGGGTTTACAGAGATGAAGTTTTGCTTACAAATAAACATATTCTAACAAAGTAAGCCCATATATTTTTTATATTTTTATATTTCTAGATTCATGGAAAATGATACTGATTTTCCCAATTTGTTAGGCCTCCAGCCCTTTTCCCATACAAATAAAAATGTCCATGTATGGTAGAGAGTAAATGTGCATGTGAACAGGTCATATATATACAGTGCATTCTTTAGTTAGTCATGTTTAATGGTTTTGTTGCCTGATCAGTTTGTTCTGTACAGATGTCTACCTTATCTTCTAAAATTATGAATGGTATATCTAATTGCAGGTAGGCCTCCTGCCATTATATGATATGCTGCAGTCAATGTATGCTATAAGGAGAACACATAGAATACAAAGACTACAACCGGTCTTTAGGAAATACTGTCCTATCCCGTCTTTGGGTAGGACAGAGCTATGTAGAGGACCACATAGATTCCATACTACAGGGTGAGTAAATGGCATAACTTACCAGAATTTAGCTCCTTATATAGTCTGGTAGATGCCATTAATGCCATTACATGACAAAAATCCCATATACAACAGGAACCTGCCTTTAAGCCAGTGAAAAGCTCATTTAAGCTAGACTACTAATTTGCTCTTCACCTTGTAGTTCCATACAAATGGCAAGATTAATATAAACAAGGTATGAGAACACAGTCATGTTTAATGCATGCAAGAAAAAGTAATTGTACATTAATGTAACTTAAAAGGCAGTGTGAAAGATCTAATCAAAGCTATTCAGTAGTCATCTGGAAAGCCATGCCCCCTGCACTCTCTCTTTATCAAAATGTCGCACAGCAATGGAGATAAAATGTCAACATGCATTAGATTTTCGATGAAAGAGAAATATATGTTGGAAAGAACAAACAGAAAATTAACTTACAAGTGCGAGCAACAAATTGATTAAGTAATAATTTCTTATAAAACTGAAAAAAATGTTATGAATGTGGTGAAAAGTTGAGGATCATACAGAATAAAATGATTACTACTTACAATTTCAAGATGAAATGGCTTTCAAGTGTAATTAGGCATGTAGAATACAAAGAATACATTCCAGCAGTGTACAACTTTTGATATACTCATAAGGAAAATAGAAAATAATCTACTTAATAGATGTAGGTACATAAAAATGCGATACATGGTAAATGGGGACAGAACACCAGAAACAGTATATGTAAACTCTGGACTGAGAAAATATACTGTAAAGGTTAAGAAATATATGATGAAAAGTGGCTATTTGAGACACTATGAAAAAAATATCTTATGGCAAAGAAAGCTCTCTAGAAGCTTCAGTGGTAAGGAATATTTAGGTCTAATGTTATGCTGTTTGATGTGATTAGACAGATTATTTTATTTTTAATAATTACCCCAGGACCAATATCTAAAAGACTCACAGCCCAAGGCTGCACTACTTCCAGAAGCTGGGATATGTAGACTCCTTTGGAGTGAAAAGTTCTTTGAGGAGACTGTTTTTCCAATGATATAGCCTTGCCAAAGATTACTTTTTACTCATGGTGTAACCATGAGCAGGAGGAGTCTGGTAAACTGTTAAACTGTAAAAAAATTGGTTAAACAAACAGATTACTGTGACAGAATTTTTCTCTATTTTCTTTTATGGCAGCACTGCTGAAAATCCTGACATGAGAAGATTCCGTTTGTACAAGCGGATGTTTGCAGTTTCCCTTTTCACTGGTACCTTGACACTAGCTTGGTACTTGAAGAAGCGGAAAGGACTGAGACTCAAAGAACTTTTAGAAAATTTTACTAGACTTCCACTTGATGAGTCACTCTTTGGTTCTAAAGTATCAGCATACAGGTAAGATGATAAAAATAAAAATTATGAACATTATGGCTCTAATGTACTTTGCTAAAGGAATTTGACATATATTTTTCCCCTGAACTATAATTTTTTACTTTCTAATCACTAATCCAGTAGACAGATGAAAGGTAAATGTTTAGTCGGGTACAAAAGATAATACACCAATAAAGTGAAAATGTTGTAGCATTTTATTGATATGAAGGAAAAATAATGTTGGATGGAGAAAGACAGACCCATACCCAAGATTTCCTAAGGGAGTGGTAAATATATAAAGCACATTTTTTTCTGTGTAACATCCTTAAGTTGCAGATGGGGGGTAAGTGATGGGGACAGTTTTCATGGTTATTGACTTGTTTTTGCAACAAATAACTATTTTTGAAGATTTTTTGAGTTTATATATTAAAGGATTTTATATATTATATCATAAAGATTATAACTACGATGACAAAAGTGGGCCTTTCCTTTCAAGGAGGATGAGTGTTGCTCAACCTCTCCAACCCCACTTTGGCTGCAGACCTGAAAGGATGTTGAACCTTTGAAGATATTACGTTGTTGTGTAGAAAAAAAAAAAATCTTCTAGAGGAAGATGTTAACATTCTTAGCAGGAATATTTTTCTTGAAAGTAGTTAAGGAATGAATGTAAAGATTCACCATGTCCATCCAGGAATGGGCTCATGTCAGTGACAGCCTTTTTTCTGGCATGTCATTACTAGCACAATTTAGGTGTGCACCTTTGAGTGTGTGGGTGCATTTTGATGGATGTGTGTTTGTGTTTGGTGTATGATATGACAAATAGCTGTGGACTTAGTGTGGATGAAATGAAAAATATAAGTGGAAGCTTTACCATAGAAGTGGAGAAAGTTTCTTCTTTTGGTTATTTTTTTTCTCCAGTATTATTCTTTTACTTTTGTCAAATTGATGATTAAACCTTACATTTGTGTGTAGTATTCTCTGACTACATTCTGTCCGTAAACATTGTTGGTTGTCATTTTTGCCTTTGAAAAATTCTTTATTATTTTTTTCTTTTCATAAATTCTGGTTATTTCACTTGCTGAGGACCTCATCTTTAAACAAGTTGCTTACTTACAAGCATGCAGAATCATTTAGCAAAAGTTTGAAATATTGTTGGGTCTCAGAATTACATATCTATGGATATATAACATTATGCAGGTTATTTTGGAAAAATTTGCCATGCACTTACCTTTTAGGTATTCAGTATTATTTTTGCTTGTTATATACTCTTTGTCCTTTTCAGGTACATGGGGTATGTTTTTCCCGGTCATATTGTCATGACAGGTGTATTTAATGAGATACCAAAGTTTCAGTTCAGACCAGATGATGTTATTGTTGCAAGTTACCCCAAAACTGGTAAGTTGATAAGATGGTTTTTAGAATTCAGGTTATTTGATGATACTTTACCTCAAATACTGGCCTGTTTTTGGCATGATTAATAATAACATCTGATAGTTTAATCAGGTCTGTGTCACTAAAATTGATGAGTCTCCCTTACAATATCACCAGTTTTAAATATATGCAGTGATGGTTATGGTAGGGAGCCAAAAGTGTTTAGTTGATTAATTGTTTTGTCTTGAGGTTCTAAGATACACTTTGATATCATAAAGTGAATGGCAAATCTTAAAATTCAGCATACTACTAAAAGTCCTTTTACATCAAAAGGTGTATTTATCATATGGTCTGTAATATGCTCTATGACATAGTGAAGGTGTATATTATCGAGCCTTTGCCCTACTTGGATCAAGATAAAATCCATGATGTTTCTTGACTTTAAAGTATTCATCCAATATGTGGCTGTTTGGTTTTGTGATTTGAAGAAAAGGAAAAAATAATTGTTCCATGCACTGTATGTTTAAAGCTTGTATTTTTACTGAAGCTTTCCTTGGGCATCCATCATGACAGTTTTCTCTAGATACTGCCTGTAAATAAAGATGCCTATATTATAATGCTATGTAAGTTCTAAGAAATTAATGACCTTAGGATCATTGTGAGGAAAGATTTGCTGAAGTTATAATTGTCTCTTTGTCAGATGAACTGATATCTGTTCTCAACAATTATTTGATTTCAGGAACAACTTGGGTACAAGAGATTGTGTATATGCTAACACATAACTTCAAGAAGAGTGATGATAGCTCTGAGGTGTTAGAGACAAGATTTCCCTACCTGGAATATCCTTATCCAGGAATAAAATCTTTAGCAGACAGAACTGGGCCTCGCTATATCAAGACTCATTTACCTATCACTTTGATACCACCATCATTTGAGAATAGTAAAGCCAAGGTGAGATTATGACTATTACCACAATAGGTCCAATGTTTAAACCACAAGAAAGAAAATTATGCATCATTCAAACTTTCAGTTGACTTTGATTTTTGTTGTTGTTCTCTATTGCTTTTCACACCTTACTGGGTAAGCATCAGGACCAAATGAACAACAGCCTCTTTTACACTCATTCACTTAGGTCGCCATTAATAATGTACTGACATCAGACCCTACCATCCATGGCCAAGCCTCAGAGACTATTTTGTGGTTTCTTTTATCTCTTTTATATGCCCTGGTTCAGCCAACTGACAGCACATAGTACATACTTCACACACTGCAGTGATCCAGTTCATTCTATCCTATGCACACCTCTCATCCTTCTAAACGTTCAGATCTCGATGCTTCAAAGCATCCTTAAACTCCATTTTTCCATCAATCTTTTGGTTTTTCCCTCTTCTTTACTCCTTCCACTTTTGACAAATAGATCCTATAAGTCAGTCTTTCTTCACTCATTCTCTCCATACATTGGACTGTGCTGTGCTTCCTATCACACCTTGACCTTACACTGTCATTACTTACACAATCAACCTGCCTTGCATATCATTCATAGGCATTTCATTTTGAACATGTCAACCCTTTTCTTTTCTTTGTATTTAGTGTGTAAGACAAATTGGTATTTTGGAATTAGGAGATTTTTACACGAGTCGCTCTCCAATAGAATGGTAAGCAAATAGTACAGGATATCCTCTGTAAGGGAGTGGGGATTACACAGTATGCTGGGCTTTGTTGAAAGAAAAACTATATCCTCTCCAACTCAGATTATATATTTTTAAAGCCACACTTATTTGGTCTAGGTTTGGAATATAGTCTAGGATTTGGAGAAAATTTCCTTACCATAAATTGCATCAAGTGGATAAAATATTTCCAAATATGGATAGTGTTTCTATTTCTCTTGGAGAAAATCTGGACACAAGGTTTTTTTAAATGGGGTTCTGAAGGCTTCAGCATTCAGAATGTTTAAGTTGATGATATTCTGCTTTAAATACAGTTTTGTCGGGTAGTGGACTTGTTTTCCTTTGGGAGAAAACAATTTCTTTGGTGTTGCAAAATATTTTTAGATATTAGGTACTGTACAATTGTAAACTCATGACCGCTGAAGACACAGTAGTAGTTTCAGTAAGTTAGCTTTGGTAATACATACTGCAGTGATAATTCTTAATTTCCTGAGCTTAAGTGACAATATGTAATAAACCTGCACCTGATATAAGCTGCTTTTCAGTAGTCTGTTCTGTAATTGAATATTTCAAGGTATTTTACTTTAATGCTTTTATAGTACGGTGGAAGGCCTGTGTCACTTCGTTAGGCTGAGGATGTACATACATTTTTTATCATTCCAGGGTTGTTTATATTTTGTTTGTTAGAATGTTTATTTCACCACTTTGATTCTTTGATAAAAGGCTTTGTGAGGCACTGTTTTCTTGATCTTCATATAGCTAGTAAGGGAGCTCCAATTAAAAGAATGAATGGAATTACAAGTGTTTTATCTTACATTTTTATGGTTCCTCACTTAGTTGAATGATACCTGATTGTGTTTAGACAACACCTAGCAAAGAAGAAAGTAAACTATAATTATCTGTACTATCAAAATACTTTTTTTTTCCAGTTAATATACATCACCCGGAACCCACGAGATACTGCAGTATCATACTTCCATTTCATGCAGCTCTTAACACAATGTGACTACCAAGGAACTCTCTCCAGCTTCATTAAGATGTTCCTTTCTGATACTAGTAGGTCTGAATTATTAGCATAAAATGCTGAATCTGCTTGTTATCCCATGTCTGTCATCTTATTTAGCATTGGTTTCAAGATTACAGAATATCCATCTGTTCCATCAAGCTTCAACATACTGTTTCTCTTAATAAGACAGGGTGCCTTGTACAGAAACTTTTTTCCATATTTCTAAGTTAGTGCACATTCTTGCACTTTTACTGTATTCATATTTGACTTACGTTCTGCACACTTCCTTGGAGGACTCTGAACTGTTCAGCTATAAACTAAATAAATGAGAATTTAATGGATGATTCTCATTAGAAACTAAGGTTTTATTGGTAACTACATTGAATGTACATTAATAGGGCGTTGTTGAAAAGCATGAGAACGAAAGTTAAATATATATAAAAAAAATTCTAAATGAGATAGAGGATATTAACATTTTCTAAGATGGAATTATCTTTTGAGATGAAGGGTAATATGTCAAAACCAGAGTATTGGGTATCCTTTCCATTTGCAAACCTGTATGGTTGGAATTCTATCTATATCTTTGGTGCCCATTCTCATTGGAAACTTTCTGATATGGCTTAACTGTTGTATATAAAAAAAAGATAAAAACTTCTTTATATATATAATTGCTCACTTTTTCCACTTTAGTGAGGTTGTTTCATGAATACTGACATTTTAGGAAAAAGTGGTTATTTGTGGCTTAATACCATCAATCACTTGTTTTTTCCTTTTTACTTCATATGAGAGCAGTCAACGTAGTTCAGACCATGCATTTGATGAATGGTCCAAGTTTTTTAAAATTAGTTGTAGAACTGCAAATAAAAGCTGCATATGTAGGACGGAAAGGTTTTAAAGATGCAGAAAGGAAAAGCATTAATACAAAATGAACAAGTCCCTTAATGAGGTAATGATATAAGCAGGTAGAAGGAAAAAAATATGCACTGAATGAGAATGAGTTCTGGCTTAGAATAGGTGAATGAGTTCTGGCTTAGAATAGGTGTATTGTTTTTTTACTGAAGAAAGAAATATGTATCTCTCTCCATACAGAGACAGACATAAGCCATGCATTTAAAGTAAGATGGGTATGTAGATCGGTAATTAGACAGTTTTGCATGCCACAGGCAAATTATGAACTTCCATAAAATGTAATTCTTTTAATAACCTTCATACAATGAAAAATGTGGTTACAGTCTTCAAGGAATGAGTGTTACACTGATAGCAATATTTGAAATATTATTTTTACACTGAAAGCAATATTTAAAATATTATTTTTAAGTGTATGTTCATTTATTTTTTACTTCAGCTATGTACAGTCCATTTTTTGACCATGTGCTGGGTTACTGGAGGGCCAGGGAAGACCCTAAAATCCTATTTGTAACCTATGAAGAACTCCATAAAGACCCAGCTAAAATCATCAGGCAGATTGCTGAATTTCTTGAAGTAAGTTGTGTACAAGTTTTGTTCAAGAAACAAAGATTGATACTGAAGAAAATAATGCACTCATGTATTTGCTGTTGCCAGTATAGGGGTGAAAAATCTGATCATGAAAAATAATTGAATATGAATGATGGAAATGACTTGATTTTTTGAAGTGAAGGAGATGCTATTAATATTAATAAAGAGTTGGACACTAAAAATATGTGTATGAGGCAGGTATTGAAAGTAAATATACCTGAGTGCGAGATTCTTCTTCATGGAATAAGTGGGTAATCATGATTAAACAATAGTCTGAATGGAAACGATATATTATTTGATAATGATTTTAGTTCCTTGAAGATGACAATCAATAAGGATGGTAGCAGGATGAGTGCTGGAGGATGCTCTGGCAAGTGGAAATAATTTGATTATGGAGTTTGTAAGAAGCTTATATAATGAAGTGCTTGTTCCAGCTAGATTTATGGATGTGAAGGAATAGTAATTACCTGTATGTACTGTTATGGGAGGGAGTTTTACACTTATAGTGCCCCATCTCATAAACATTCTCCACTGTCATACATCTTCAATTTTTTATACATATTATATTAAACTTGACGTCATTCAGTCCCATTCACTCATCACTCTTATACAATCAAAATATTTCCTTATGTCCTTTTTAACAATTTCTTAATTCCATATTATTTCCTTTGGTTGCTCTTACCTTAGATATCTCTCAAAGAAATGTTCACTGTCCACAATGTTGAGCTCTTTTAAAAACTTTAAGTGGTCTTATTCCAGGTAGGTGAAAATATGAGAACAGTTGAGGTGAATATTTTATGCATTACACTCGAAATTAGGAGAGTAGTTAATTAGATAAGGTGAGAGAAAGATTTGTCTTGAGCAGAAGTAATTATAAACAGATATGGATGAGTCTTTTGTAATGGTATGGCCAGACGACAGACTTGTGAAGATAATATATGTTAGTATGGTTAAAGCTACAAAGTGGTAGAGTGAGAAAAGTGGACATAAGCAGTGTTGAACTGCTTTGGGTTAGAGGTATTCCAGATGAAGATGCAAATGTATAGTTAAGTTACTTTATGTGTAAGAAGGAGGTGTGAATGCAGTCATCCTCAGTTGCCTCAGTAGGCATGTGGACAGTATAAAATTAGTAGTGCACAGACTGAACTAACTAGTTTTGTGATCTTTAGGTCCCTAGGTTTCAGGACAAGATATGAGAATCATCCACACATGATTCTAGTGGGCCCCCTTACTTTTTCATGTACTATACTTTCAGTCACATGAAAGTGTCTTATTAATCAGTGAAAATAAATACATTACAGTGATAAAGAACTTCATTCAGTTGCAATCATTCTTAATTTCATAAGGAAGATCTTAAAACCCACAACCTGCACTCCCAGTCAGACATTATCACCACCTCACTATCTTACGAGAAACCTTATTTGAATAATAAATGCATGCTTTCCAAAATCCCCAGAAATTTAATAATGATCTTACAGTCACATTTATGGATTTAGTCTTTCAGGAAATAAGGTTAATACTGTGTTGTGAATAATACAGGTACACCACCAATTTTCTAGCACTCTTGATTCCAAAGCATTGCTGGATTATCCATTTTGTCGGACCAACTGTGGTCACATAATAATAGTTCATCAGCACACCTCTGACCCACTAATTATAAATCTCCCATGTGTCTAAAGTTTACCATGGACTGTTAGAAATTTAAATTAAACAAAAATTAAATGTTTGAGCACCCTAAGATGGTAAGTCTGTCCTTAGATTGTTTGAATCCTGTGTGTTCTACTTCGTCTTCTGTTGTTAGTGTTTTCCTAGATGTGCATCACCAGAATAATACAGTTTCTCTGCATTATACACATGCTCAGGACTGAGGTGCTCATCAGCTATGAGTTTCACAAATTCGTCCACATACTCGGCAGCTCCTTCATGGTTTGCAGACCGCTTTTCTTTGGCACACTTTATTCATGGAAATTCCATGATGCT
>JAUTXX010512738.1:989-11845 GCA_032273605.1 Panulirus laevicauda | reverse complement strand
GATGATACGCGTTTCTTAAAACACACTCTATAGAATATCGAACTACGTTACCTAATATAATATAATATATATATATATATATATATATATATATACTGACAGGCTATTTGCAAGCTCATGTAATAAACATACACACTGGAAAAAGAATTAACTTTTTTTTCAGCATGCAGGACACTTGTATAACCCAGGTATAAAGCCGTAGTGTAAGTGTGAACTTCTTCCAAGTATAGGTGAGTGTAGAACGGTAGAGACATGTCCCGCATGTCACAGTGTATATAACATGATAACATGAGCAGGTGTGTCCCTGATGCAGGCGCGTGTGGAACAGTGGGACACGAGTCCCTGATACAGTGGAGGGTAGTGCAGGGAGAGACGTGGCCTTGATACAATCGAAGGTAGTGCAGGGAGAGACGTGGCCCTGATACATTAATGTAGTACGGACGAAGAAGTGTCCTTGATACAGCGAGGCGCAAACCCTGTGGGAACGTGTCCGTGATACGAAAAACTGTAGACCAAGCGGAGACATGCCTCTCGTAGGGCTGACTGTAGACCTGGTGGAGTCGCGTTCTCGCCACCGAGAAAGCCACCCTTGACCTCATTACCTCGTTCCCATGCCTCTCCCAGTCTTTGCATGGCATTTTATTCTCAGACATCTCTGGCGGTGGTTCTCCTCTGCCCTCACACCTCAGTCACTCCACCATCCTTGTTATGGACTGGGTCTACCAGGCTGTTCGGATGCGCTGGTCTGACGTACACGCAGGAGGAAGATCTTTCGAAGTCTTTAGTACTTGCCAACAGCACGTTAAACAGACATAGGTCCCTGACTTCGATGTTATTTTCCTTCTTACTATCCACTGGGACCTGGTCTTTGACACCCAGGACAACAACCTTACATCCAGTTTATTTCAGTCATTCAATATCCACATAAATGAGAATCACATGAAGGGAAAAATGAGTAATTTGCACAAAATTAATTATCGTATGAGAAAAATAAGTTATCAGAAACTCACTGTGTACGACCCACAGATCAGTCAACCAACCTCATGGCAGACTCCTCAAGTCTTTAGTCAGTTGCACACAGAAGAATCTCCGTCAGGGACGACCAGCGACAGTGGGGTTTACGGTCTGACGGATTCTTTCTCTTGTTTCCTCATTGCTATCATTGGTGTGTATATTGTTACAAATCCTAAGTCGATCACAGAAATCATGGCTACTGGCGCTACGAGGTGCGAACGTCTGTAAATCTGAACTCAGGAGGGTTACATAATCGATAATCCAACGTGCAATACCTGAGAAATGCCCTGTGTTCTGTGCCACACAACGACGATCATATTCATATTCTCAACACGCTACCTGACCCGGCCATTACAGCCCCCGGAAAGACGAACATCCCTATTCCCTCTCAACTTCGCCTCGGTAAACCTTGCCACACACCGGCAGCCCCCGACCCTGCATACATCCCTGTCAAAACTTTCGGGTCCTGTCAAACGTAGCCGCCGGACCAAATTTGATACGCTGTCAAGGATACTCTGTGCCTGCCGGCGGCACAAGTTCACGCCACTTACGACTTTGGACGCTCTAACTTTTAATGTCGAATGCTCACAAATAGCCGCCCAACAGCAGCATATTCTTGTAAGCTTCCTGCCATCATAAAATACGTATACATATCCGAGAAAATATTTCTTTCCTAGGAATCGAACCTACGACCTTTTCAAGTCGTTCACGATGCCAAGACGCTACAGTTTACCAGCGACTTTGTGTCAACAGCTTCGATTCATCAAGCGGCAAGGTCTCCCAGCACTAGCACTCCGCCTACTCCCTTGTTCCTCCTGGTGATCAGACACAACACTACATCCACAGCCACGGCTTTCGGCGCTGGCCGTGTCCTCAGCGTCAGTGTCCTTCCTCCAGGTATATCACTCCTTTAGACGAATGTCGTCCATTACCCCACACGCTCATCTCGTCTCCACAATTCAAAACGTTGACGGTGCTTTAAAATGTCATATATATCTCTATATACAATAAAAATAAACTTTATAATGTACATTACGACTTTGTCATGGAAATTTATGAAAAATGATATACGGGAAATGACAAATTGAATGACACTCTAGCACCCAACAAATTGTCGACATGACAAGCGGGGAAATAAGTGGTGAAAATACACACAAAAAAAGGTGCCACAATAAATGCCCAGAGCTCTATCTACAACGGACCAAATGTTCAACAGCTTTTAAAATAATAACGCACATTATTCTGTGGTCATGCGCTGCAAACCCACATGAAACAAATGCACAGTTATCCAACCAGAACCAACGTCAGAAGGCAGCCCAGCAGGTCTACAGCCATCCTTCCCCATCCAACAGAGAGCCTAGAAGAAATCTCCTGGACGCCCGGGTCTCTCGTTACCAAGCTGCAAAAGTTAGTTCTGTGCCGTGAGGCTCACGAGACTTAACGTGAAGGCTTCTCCCCTTTGCAACACCGTGCGGAAGTAAAGTTAATAAAACTTCCTTCAAAACCAATAATGTTTCTTCTTAAGAAACCGGCAACTCACGCAGTGGCACTCCCCCTCCTTGCATACTAATGTCGTTACTGTGCTATTCACGATTAATTCTATCTATCTACTCTCCTCCTTGTGCAATCAGCATCCATTTTTATTATATCTATCGTCCTGTATGTCTAATTAACTCTTCGTCCCCTTTCCCTTACCGTCACTGTCTGTTTACCCCTTAATGTAGACCCTTAACGTAGACAAGTACCTTAAATGATCGAATAAACTGTCCTTCGTCAAAGGCTATGGTCGCTCCAGCACTCGAACGCCCCGTCAGTCCCGTCCACAGTGTGCTTCTCCACCCGTCCATCTGTACGTCTTAACACAGCAAGAGGCGCGGGAGGAGGAGGAGGAGGAGGAGGAGGAGGAGGAGGAGGAGGAGGAGGGGGGGGGGGGGGACATCACCAAAGTGTGTGTTGCGTAAAAAATTCATGATAGTAACTCCCCCGGATAAGGTCAGGGTTCAAGGCCAAGTGTAAATTCTTTCTAGCTTCTCCTTGGCCGGCCCACGTTCTGAGCAGCACCGAGGTCCTTGATGTGACACGGTACATCATCATCAAAACCCGCTCCTGAAGGACCCCAGGACAAACATTGTCTTCCTCCAAGTTGCTGGAGGACCCCAGGACAAACATTGTTTTCCTCCAAGCTCCTGGAGGATCCTACGACAACCACTGTCTTCCTTCTTAACTTCCCCAAGCTCCACCGTAGGACCTTGGCTGGCCCTCTGGCCTGACCCTTGAGAATCAAGTCGGAGGCCATGGCATCATACCCGGGAGTCGTTATGTCAGTCATCGTCAAAGAGGTAAGTAAGAAAGATCTCTTTCCAGTTTTTCTTTATTCCGAGACGCAAATGGAGATGCCACAATCCTTCCCTATAGTTCTCGCGAGACTGCATGTATCACGGTTCATTCGAACTTCATGTTTAGACATACAGAAAACGGGTAAACAAGCTTTATACTTATGATGAGAACACTTCACAAAATTTAGGATATATGAATGAGAAGGATAATGCAAAATTAAGTGAACTGGAGGACCTGAAGTATGTAAACAACTATCAGACTTATGTCAAATCTTCATGATGCTTATAATAAACAGCTGTTACGAATACACATCCTGGTAGATTCATGATGACCATATTATCTGATCTCACTGTTCCAGACGCACTTGACATTATTCATCTTCTTTGGATACGATTACAGTCCACACGTCTCCATATTCTGGTCACGTTACGTGGTGACACACACGTAACAGACGAGGATCTTCATCCTCTGTTTTTTGGGCGATATATATACACCTGAATATCTACACCACTACTGTTCTTTGTGGGATACATGATGATACACCTTCCTTGCTCGTATATACCAGAATATCTACACCACTACTGTTCTCTGTGGGATACATGATAATACACCTTCCTTGCTCGTATATACCAGAATATCTACACCACTGCTGCTCTGGGAGACACGCCTGGAAGGCAATACTCAGGTAAGTACGCGATAAAGCCGATCCAATTGCAGGTCAACGACCAATCTTTGCCGATGTGTGAGACCGGCGAATCGGGGCCGGAAACACACCATTCCGCTCGTCACTAAATGCTCGCTACCGTCCGCCCTCCTGGCTATACTTGTTTGGTAACCGTACAATCACTCGTTAGTTACTGTCCTTGTCTGGTAATGAATGGTACGATCGTGTGTCCGCTTGTTACCGTGCGTCCTCGTTACTATATCTAGTGATGGTACAATCCTTCGCACGTCTTCTTCCTTCTTTCCCAAACCTTAACAAGCGAAGGGGCCTCACCAATTTTTATTTTTCCAGGACGCTCGGTACACCCTTCAAAACCCCCCACACACACGAAACCGACCCTGACTCATAACCAACCCTTGACACGACCTTCAACTATCAGGTCAGAGGTCACGCCATCATGCCAGAGCATCGTACCGTCGTGCCAAAAGGAGTTGAGGATATTCTTCAACTGAAGACGAAGTACCCTCGATCACCACATGGAAGACAACGGCTGCCGTCAGGGGACATCCCATTATGGTTCAGTCCAATAGTCTGTCACATACAGAAACACTGACTCCTGAGCCGAACCTTAACTAAGGCGATATAGGACTAACGTGCCAGCGACGGCCAGGCCTGTATGACTGGCCGGCTAATGCCCTCTGGTGCCGGCACATTGGTTCCCTACAGAAGCACTGTAATCATACTGAGCACCGTACTTGAAGACTACCAAAATGAATCAAACAAAAGTATCATCAGAGAAGTAATCTCTACCACTATAGCCATAAGGAACACAGATACAGTAATATTTCTTCCAGCCACCTTGAATCTATTCCCTCACAATAAGGCACAATATAAGGTATGAAAAAAGCAAAGTTTCAGCTCGCCTACTACAGGAAAATATGAAATTACCATCCAGCAACACATGTAGGGACCAGAAGGATGGACGAACAAAAACAGAACTCATCACATTTCTTCCAGTTGGTGTTCAATGTAAATTCACAACCTCTTGAGTTGGATGGTACGACCCTTGAGTCAGAGGACCAGGTCATCATACCCAGGGATCGCACCGTCGTGCTCTTTATCATCGGGCGGTGAAACAAGGTAGAGCCATGACGGTATGTAACAACGACCTCAAGAAATATGGCGAAATATTCCCATTACAACTTGGGGGCAGGGAGAAGCGGGAGTCCCCCGATAAATCAATGATACGCTAATAATTATGATACCAACACGAATCCTGACGACATTGTCAGGTGACACGGTAGGGAGGTCTAAAATGGGTCTTCTGGTCTGATGTGGGCTTTGGTCTAATGTGTCGGGCTTCATTTGCATACGATATCAGCGTAAGGGGCTACAGACAGACACCAGTTAAGGCCTCCAGCCAGCCCGCCATTTCCGATGGAGAAAACATTCCCCTCCTCATCTTGTGAAAAATTAAGGAAACAAAACTCCCATGGACTTACGGGACACAGAAAAACCTCAGTAGTATCACGGAAGGTAGTGACAGATCTTAAATAATCCTGTCCGATGACCCTACTCCCAATCGAGTACAATAAAGCCACTATCAATCCCGTAAAACAGAGGGGGCTGGATTCTGCAGCTTTTCAAAGCGGTCTGTATCCTAAGACTTGACTATATCTTTTTGGGTGCACACGTCATTTACGCCGGGTGAAACTGTCTTTGTTAGAAAATGTTGTAATTCGTCTGACATCCAAACAACCTCATGAAACTGCTGATATCATTTGGAATTCGTCCCCTGCATTGCAGTTGGGAGATATACATTATCAACACGCCAGCACACATGCAAAGGGTTGAAAGGCCTCAACTCTTCACTGTATAATAATTTCTACGCCTGGATCCAGTAGACTTGGGAGGTTATATTATACCACCACTGGAAACTTAGGACTACAGATAAAGAAAACTTGCATCAACATCCAGGACCTGAGTGAGTGAGCTCAGAGCCGTGACAGTAAACATGATAAACATACTCGACCAACCAGTGGCAAGCTCCAAGAACACACTGGATAAATATCTACAAAGTGCACCTTATCAGCCTCTCTCCAGTGCTTACGTGTGCCTGCGGGCAGCGGCCTCAGACAGCATGAATGATCAAAGGAGCAGCCTGGCCCCAGACCAGGCTGGACAGTTTTATGTATGGCATGTTACCAAGATCCGTGTGGGACGGATCTGCTGGACAGGTCTGTCACCATGAACCGTGTGGGACGGATCTGCTGGACAGGTCTGTCACCATGAACCGTGTGGGACGGATCTGCTGGACAGGACTGTCACCATGAACTGTATGGGACGGATCTGCTGGACAGGTCTGTCACCATGCATCATGTGGGACGGATCTGCTAGACAGGTCTGTCACCATGCATGATATAAGACAAGTCGGCTGGATAACACTATCGCCATGCACCATGAAAGAGAACAGCGCACAACACTAAAATACTGAGGAGTGAAGTTCGCTGTATTGGATTTTCCGAGAAGCCAGAGTGCAACAAGAACTGATAAAAGTAAGAACTGCAACTGGGCGAGCGCAGGGTAGTCTCTACAGCGAGAGACACAAGAGACCAGGAGAGACAGGCTACACTGAGGAAGCCGAGACAGTGAGAGATGAGGCAGTAAGATAGTGTGTAATACTGACAAGAACCCGGAAAGAATTACAGTGAGATGAGTGCACAAGATGGAGGAGATAATATTTACAACGAGGGAGTAAGGGAGGAGTCTAGCGATGGAATGAAAGGGAGTCACAGGGTCTAGTAATGGAAAGACTGGCAAGGAATGAGATAGTGTAGTGATGGGAGGGAAATGAGAAAAGAGGGAGGGAAACAAGTGATGGAAAGAGAATGAAAGAGGGAGGGAGTCCAGCTAAGGAAAGACAGTAAAAGAGAGAGGGAGTCTAGTGAGGGAAAGATAGTGAAGGAGGGAGGGTGTCTAGTGGTGGGGGAAAAAAGGAAGGAGGGAGTCTAGTGATGGAAAGACAGTGATAGATGGAAGGAGTCTAACAATGGAAAGTCAGGGAAAGAGGGAGTCTATAGATGGAGAGACAGTGAAGGAGCGAGAGTCTGGCGATGGAAACACAGCAGCAGATGACCATGTCAGAGGATCAATCAGCTGAAGGTCAAGAGATGATTTAGTGCATTAACACCTTCCACTTCTAATCTACAACACTTCTGATGATGTTTCAATTAAAACGGAACGATGACACGTTATAATCATATCTCTACCATGATACACAGCGTGTTCTGGTCAATCATTCCTACCATGATACACAGCGTGTTCTGGTCAATCATTCCTACCATGATACACAGCGTGTTCTGGTCGATCATTCCTACCATGATACACAGCGTGTTCTGGTCAATCATTCCTACCATACATCAAGACTGCTAAGTCAATAATAACCTGATACACTGAGACCTCTTGAGTAAAGAGGTGCGACCCTTTGGGCATGATAGTGTGACCTTTGACCTAACCCTTAAGGGGTCTGGTCAAAAGCCTGGATATACGCCTTTCTAAAACAGCTAATAAATCAGTATCAACACCTATGACTTAAAGTCATTCTTTTGTTTTCTTTCTTTTTCAACACCTAATATCAAAAGGCGAAACAACAAATTTCAACCCAGATATGACAATAACATGCTGGGTATAACCACATCCTCTACTCTGTCCTGGAAACTCACGATATCTAGTTCCCAGATGCTAAGGGCGATACACAGAAGCCGCAATTTTTCTGCTTAGATCCAATACCATATCTGCAGGGGTCTCATTCGCCTCAGTATGGAAGCCGAATCGAATACCAGTGGCGCCTCTTTTCCCCTCTCTCTTTCCCCTTATCAACTGTTCTCCTTTTTAGGCAGTAGAAGAATGTGAGAGGGGTTCCGTTGTAGGGGTTTTTGAGAGTCCAGTGAGGAGGAGCAAGATAAACAAAGAAAGGAAAGGGAGGAGGGTAACAGCTCATGCGGTTCAACCCTGGCGCTCAACTGCCAATCAAGAAGCATAAGGCAAAAGTCTATCTCCTCCCATTACCTCTCTTCAACCATCCCCCTTCTGTTCTACTGGTATCATCATTTCGGCTATTGCTCTCACGCGCCCTCTGCGTGTGTCCCTTCCACGGAACGCGCCTGGCTGCTAGCTGCTTCCCACAGTTTCTCTGAGGAACACCAACCACGCGAGGAATGACCACAACAATACATTCCTCTTTCCTCGAACAACGAAGATGTGGAGTGCTCAATCCTTTTCTTTTGTCTTCTTCCTCTTCCAGCAACTTTTCCATCTTTCAGAGTCAAGTGTACAAACATCTCAGGAGCTTAGATTAATTTCTTCTAACTCTTTCTTTACCTTTCCAATTTCCTTCTCAAGCGAGATGGCTACGGAGGAGCATCTTTTTGTCCGTGCCATGCCGACTAAAACAAAGATACAAAAAAAAAAAAGTAGGAACATCAATACAACAACCCCCTCCACTAACTCCTACCAAGACTTCGGTTTACACCGCATTTCTACACAACCCAACGCACGTCCCAAGTGCGTATCTCTCCACCTCCCACGCAAGAAAACGATTCCGCCATCTACAAAAATAAGGATCAACTCTGTGGAGCGCACCCCGGATGAAATTGAAAAATACACCCGTTTACATTAGCGACATGATATAGCACAGAAAACATATTTTCAAACCCTGAAAAACATTCCAGGTTTCAAACATCGGATATATTCACATCTGCCGACTTTTATTTCAAATTCTTCCTCGACTGAGAACGTGCTGGAAAAGAATGGTCCCTTGGTCACAGCACCGTTACTATCTATGGATGTTGTGGGTAAACACTGCTACCTTTAAGAGAGACCAAAACATTGATATGTACAAGCGGGACTGCGACCAACTCAAAATGGTTGTTATCCTATGAAACATTGTAGGCCCTTTTTCTTTTCTTAATGCTTTCGAACCGACCCACAGACGTCAGGGAAACAGTGTGGGTAAAGGTATTCAGGGCCAAGTGAAGGGTTAAGGAGGGCAAGGCCAAGCAGTGTCGATATAATGAGCTCCCCAGTCTACACCAGCAATGAAAAAAATAATCGTATTCGATAAATAAACGAATGACAAAATCATTTAATAAATTAAAAGATCAAGGAAAAAAAGTCGGGATCTATCTATCTGGTACAAGAAGGGGCAACTGATGACTGGAAAGCCTTATATACGTCATTACACTCCTATAGAAAATCAATATCACGACCCAGCACCTATGTGGAGAGAAGGTACGTGTACAGGGAACTGTGGAGTGAGGGAAATAAAACGAAAACTGGGAATCTAGTGATCCAGAGAACACCACGACGGATGATCCTCAAGTCTCTTTTCACGAGGGAAAAATAAAAACAATCTTTAGAACCACAACTTGACCCCTCACATCGCCAGACTTCCTGAAGTCCATCAACAAGGAGCCCAAGTAACCTGCTCCGGGGGGAGGCCCCACACTCCTGAAACCCCATCTTTAAAAGGAAATGTAAAATATAACTAGCGAGGCGAGGGAGGAAAACATCCCGTGGGCCGCAAGGAGACTCGCCTCTCATCCCGGCTAAAATGAGAACTGCCAACTTGACCTCATATTCTCACGGGAAGTAGCAAGGATGGTTCCCCTCAAAATAATACGAACCAACTGCATGAATTATTCCTATGTATCTACAGGTGACAAAATCGACGAGTCCCACAACATTTAGACACTAACTTACATCACACAACCTACAAACTCCTGGGTATTGTGATAAAGCGAGAAGGTCCTGCCTCTCAAACATCCTCAAAAACGATGATGAAATTCAAGATACAACAGACACAACAAACTGATATAACCAAAGAAGACGTTGCCAAGGCATCAGGTTTGTGTAGTCATAGAGTTAATAACATACCTAATATACATAAGAATACCCGGTATAGTAGCAAAGGGTATCCAAAAGTTCCTAAAAAAATAATAAGTGTGCAATGTAGTGATGAGATGAAATGGACTGCTTAAACATGAAGAGATTTGTGTTTTAGGGATGTTCTTGTACCCCTGTGCTTACTTTCCCTCGTGTATGACACTAATAAGTTCCATAACACCATTTTCAGTTGATCCATCAAGGTCAATGAAAATCTACCGGTAAATACCAATCCAATTTTCAAGTAGGCCTCCGATAATAACAGTATTCAGCGAGGAGAAACTTCACTACATCTCAATGAAGGACGTGAATATAACAAAATAAAACCAGAAAATATGACACACAAAAAAAGTTAATCAGTATCACAAACGGGGAACCACGTGACCTCACGCAAGGCGAGCACATCAAATCCTCCGTTCAGAGAACACGAGCAATGCAAATGAACATCGCAAGATATCCTCTCACCCTTCCACAAACCCCAGGAGGCCACCATCGTCAGGACACTGTACCTCACACGACACAACAGTCCTGTCACCCAACCCCGGGGCAGCACTTACCATACCACACACAAACAGAGCACCATCGTCCTCCCAACATACACAGCAGCGTCGCTAACCAGTCATCATTCACACACACACACACACACCAAAAGGCCCTCATCCTACCTCCTGCCACGCTGACGCCGTAAACCTCCTACTGTAGATAATGCATCTAGCCGACTTCTCTCGGCCCATCCCGTGAACATTACGTAATGCATATACAGCTCTAGCCCCCGTTACATGCACCTCTTGTGTTGGTAATCACAAGGTCTCATCTCCCTTAAACCCTTGAGCAAGACGGTGCGACCCTTGACCGCGGATGCTACCCACGCTGGAGCCAGACGGCCAGGCCCGGGGGG